>KQ990063.1:75168-98721 GCA_001598015.1 Dorcoceras hygrometricum | reverse complement strand
ATATATATATATATATAAATATATATTCCAAATCAGTCGTTCCGGCCGCTTTGATTTCAAAACACTTAGAATCCAACAGATCAATCTAAATAGTAAAGTATGTCCTGATTATCGATTTAGAATCTTTGAAATAACAATGACAAAACGTTAACCTTGTCTTGTTTAATTTGGCACATACTTAATTCTTCATCTTTATTGTATAAGATTACTTAAATGAATATTATACTGGCATAATCCGAATCTATATATATATATATATATATATATATTCCAAATCAGTCGTTCCGGCCGCTTTGATTTCAAAACACTTAGAATCCAACAGATCAATCTAAATAGTAAAGTATGTCCTGATTATCGATTTAGAATCTTTGAAATAACAATGACAAAACGTTAACCTTGTCTTGTTTAATTTGGCACATACTTAATTCTTCATCTTTATTGTATAAGATTACTTAAATGAATATTATACTGGCATAATCAAACAATACGTTCATCTGTTTAGAAAAATCTGTACTACTAAAAATGATTTCAAGAAGTTTCCCCCGAATCACGGTTAACATCACAATTCACATCAGTTAACAACATTGGCTGATCAATTTTGTGAAGATCAAGTAAGTTCCATCTTCACGTTCACGTTCTTGATTCTTCATCTTCACGTGTTAAAGTCGAAACCCAATTAATTTTCTGTTCAATATTATTATTATTGTTATTTTATTTTATTGGCAGTATGTTTTGAATTTCAAATGAAATTAGCAAATATGGTTGGTAATCTGACTAATCCGGATTCAGCACTTTCAGTTTGGTGGGCAGTTTCACTGTTGAGCGACGCAATTGATCATATCTTCCTGGACTGAAAACACGGATGAAAATATCTTGACATTTCAATGGGATCCTCAATCTGAATCTGAGCACACAATCAAACCCAAAATCCAAGCAAATTTTTTGCCCCAGTCCTCTCTTTTCCCATCATTTCAACGCCCATAAGCGCCAAATCGACATTATTAATACCCTCTGCAATGTCCCAGGCACCATCGAAGATCGTAATTTTTCCCTGGTTTTGTTTCGTACCCCGTCTTCTCTCTATATATGTCGACGAATCTAAGATTTGTTCCTTTCATCTGCTCCTCATGCTTTTTTAACCATTATAGATTGGTTGGCTTTGAGATGAATGCATAAATTTCAAATCTTTCATGGATTATTTGTGATTATGATTCCTAAAATGGTGGGGCGTTGTTAGATTTTGCTTGATTTGTTTGGAAACTGTGGCATGCATTGATGTGATTTCTAGGGTTTGTTTGTACCTTCTATTTATTTGTTGTCAGGAACTTGTTTGAAGATCTCGCTTTCCGACATTATGTTGTAATTCATGGTCGGAATTTTCATCCTAGGGGGCTCTTTTTCCAGATCCCTAAGTTAAAAGGGATCATGCCTTTGGATTGAAACCGTTAAGTTCCTGTTTCTATCGTCCAATTTTTCATTTTTTTTGTCGAAGTAAAAACCCTGAAATGTGGAAGCAAATTCTCAATAAACTTCCCCGGAAATCCCAGAAGCCAGAGCAAGATTCATCTAAGAATCCTAGCTTTGGCCCTAATGCGTTATCTCAAACTTCGAGCCAGGCCAATGAAGCGAATAACGCTGCCAAACGGGCTTCAACTGCTGCAGTCTTTCCATCCAATGTGATTGCTGGAATTGAGCCACTGCTAGCCTTCAAGGATGTTTCAAGTTCCGAAAAAATGAATCTTTTCATTAGTAAGGTGAGTCTTTGCTGTGTGGTTTTTGACTTCACAGATCCAACCAAAAGTGTTCAAGAAAAGGAGATTAAGCGAGCTACGCTGCTTGAGCTGGTGGATTTTGTATCACAGAATCCACCGAAATTCTCGGAGCCTGCAATCTTAGCTTCTTGCAAAATGTGCTCTATAAATTTGTTCCGCTCTTTCCCGCCTAATCGTCGATTGAGTAATAAAAGTTCAAGTGAAAATGATAATGATGATGAACCCACATTTGAACCCGCTTGGTCACACTTGCAGATAGTGTATGATTTCTTGCTCAAGTTTGTGACTTCCACATCGTTGGAAGCCAAGACCTCAAAGAAGTATATCAATCATTCCTTCATTTTGAAAATTATAGAGTTGTTTGATTCTGAGGATCCTAGGGAAAGGGACTGTTTAAAAGCGGTTCTGCATAGGATTTATGGGAAGTTTATGGCTCACAGGCCATTTTTAAGAAAGGGGATAAGCAATGTGTTCTATAGATTCGTGTTCGAGACAGAGAAGCATAATGGGATTGCTGAATTGTTGGAGATTTTTGGGAGTGTTATCACAGGATTCGCGTTGCCGTTAAAGGAGGAGCATAAGATATTTCTTTGGAGGGCGTTGATTCCACTGCACAAACCGAAGTCTTTGGGGGTTTACTTTCAGCAGCTCTCATATTGTGTGATTCAGTTTATTGAAAAGGAACCTGTGTTGGCTTGCAATGTAATTGAGGGGATGTTGAGATATTGGCCGATCACAAGTAGCCAGAAGGAGGTGATGTTTTTAGGTGAGTTGGAGGAGATTCTTGAATTGATCAACATGGCCGAGTTTCAAAAAATCATGGTTCCGTTGTTCTGGCGCATCAGGCACTGCATTAATAGCTATCATTTTCAGGTTACTTCCCTTTTTATTTATGTAAGTTTTAAGTTGTGTGGCAAGAGAACTTGTGGCCGCCAGTAAACTTTCATTACTTTTCAGCTTTTGTGATCATTTTTACACGCGCATAAGTGTGTTTATTATCATCACATCCTGAAGCTGGAATCCTCAATCCATTAAGTCCTTATGATTGCTAAATTCCTTAGAAGCCCTTTAAAACAATTATCACTAATGTTATCACTCTGTGTTCTATCTGAAGTCCGTTACTGCAATAATCTCTAGAAACTAGGACTTTGTACGTCTACTTTTGGAGTCTGGCCCAAGAAGCTTTGTTTAACTCTCAAGGTGGGTAAATGACTAGCTCATGAGAAGAAATAAGTCAACGTTTGCAGAAATATTTGGTAGTTGACTCGTACTTTAGTTTCTAGATGCAAATACATTTAAACAAGAGGGGTTCAATTTAAATTAATCTAATAGCTTATTCGTTGAACTATTGATTTCCGAAACATGTGGTTGAGTCGCATCAAATCCATGAGGATGTAAGTAGAAAGAGTTTTGGGTTTATGCTATTTCTGTAGGGCTCATAGAATCCGGAGATTAGCAAGTGCCAGAAGCTTTGAGATTTTTGTTTGTATTAGTGTATGGAGCTCGAACTAAGTTGGGTTCTCCAGGAAATAACTTGGTTTTAATATAAATTCACTGTTTTATTCATTTTCAGGTAGCTGAGAGGGCTCTGTTTCTGTGGAACAATGACCGAATCATCAATCTAATCATGCATAACCGTCATATTATACTGCCAATAATATTCCCAGCTCTGGAATCCAATGCGAAAAACCACTGGAACCATGCTGTGCTGAACTTAACCCTAAACGTGAAAAAGATGCTCGTAGAAATGGATGATGCCCTAGTCTTATCTTGCACATTTAATTGCCAAGAGGCGCAAGATACTTCGAACTTGGCCATTGAAAGGCGGAAGGAAATTTGGGACCGTCTGGAAAACACAGCTAGTCTTCAGCCAATGCCAATGGTCGGTAATACTGCTGTCCTGGTAACTCATTGAACCCACCCGTGACCTTTGTAGCTGTCTGGCTTGTGTCCTGGAATAGGTTTGTGCATTATGTTTAAGTGTTTTGGTCTTGGGACGACCAAATGGTAGATCTGTTGTATAATCTAATCTTTTTGGTGTGAAATGGCAGTGTTAGGATGTATTTTGTGAGATACTGTCGATCACTCTTGCAAATGTGTGCCTTAAATTATATGCAATTTCTTTACCCTTCTCATCTTTTTCTGTAACATTTTCGGAAATAGCTATGCATGCATCACTCCTAGTCCTGGTGCAGTGGGAGCCTGATCTTGGATCCTATAGGCTCCCATGAATTCAAATAGGATCCTCCCCCTTCTTTTAAGTTTGATTTGACATAGATTGCATGCATGGACTAGTAGATTTAAAATCCACTTAAGTTTTTCCGTTAAAGCAGGTAAGTGCAAGGAGGAAATCCTTAACATAGATTTGGAAATGTCAATTATTCCGTCATTATGGTAATAGAGTGAAATAATATTGATGGTAAAGACTATGCTACTCTTGGAAAATTTTACCCCATCATCTTAAAACCGTTGATTATATGGATTCCACTCCTCTGGGAATCTATTTCTTTCCTTCCATGAAATTTTATTGTTGAAGTTTTGTCACAACATCACCCATGTAGAATTCACCCCAGGTAGCATAGCAAATTCCAATATTAATGATGTATGTTGTTTGTTGCAGAGTAGATAAGGGCATAAGGGCATAAAGTTTCCATGATTTCCGAAAACAATGCTGGAAAAATACACATTAATTGACCCCACATGTGACAATATATAATCACCTTTGAATATACTCCAAAGGTAGATGCACTCAGTCGGTTCGGTCAAAATCGAACCAAATTTTCGGTTCACCGAAAATTTGGTTTTTTATAAAATATTACAAACTATAACCGAACTGAATTAGAGCAGTTGGTTTTTATTAAAAAAAAAAAGAGAAAATGGTTTGTTTCGGCTTTTAACCATTTCACCGACATTATGTCCAAATATTATATATATATGTACAAATTTGAAATTATAGGACCAATGGCTCATGTGACAGTTATGTTTTGATCCAACTTCAGCAATTGCTCGCATAGGTTAGCGCTATTGATGTCTACTATATCAATTTTATATTATATATATATATATGTAAATTTGGATTTTCAGTTCGGTTTGACCAATCGAATTGAAGAGGTGAAATCGAACCAAAAACCAATTGAAAAGGTCAAAGCGAATCGAAACTGAATTTAAAAAAAAAATAGAAATAAAAACTCAATCGTTATTTCAGTTTGGATTTTCGGTTCTTAGTTTGGTTGGCTTTGGGTTTCAGTTTCCGGTAAATTTTACCCTGTCTTGGCTTCTTGCTGCTCAACAGACAGCAATTCTGTATAGAAAGTTTAGAAACAAGATGGAGGATTCGATTAGGAAATTTTGTTGATCAATGTACATAGGTGCTTGAAGAAATTACGAATTCCCAAGTTTATCACGAACAATTAAAAGTATAAAACATTTATGTTTCTCTTGATTATTTTATAAATCAAGTTAATCAACTCAATGCTACCACTACAAGAATGTGTAACAACAATAAAAACAAAATCCAAATTATAAAATTCATATTATTCTTAGTAATAAACTCACGTGTGAGTGCATGTGCATGAATTCTTTCTTTAAAGAAACGCTGGTGAAGGCTCGTCAAAACTCTAAATTATAGCACGAAGCCGACTTCCCCGAAAGAAACGCCAGTAGCATTGAAGGCTATTTAAAACTCTAAATTATAGCACAAAATCGATGCAAGAATCGAATGTCAACCGAACTCGTTTCATTAATAGGAAGCAAAGTTCAATCTTGAGAAGAGATACAAATGAATATTATTCCAAGAAGTTAGACCCTATCATACCAGCCAGCAAATGGTTAGCCGTTTTCGAATAATTATATCAGAATAAAGAAATATATCACTTCTTTAAATCTTTCTCCGTACAAAAACAGTCTAACGAGACCGGAAATACTTGCAACAATTGAGAAGTTGCAATATTCTTGAGTGCAGAATTACAATGCTTCTCAGTTCACATCCAGTTAGTTATCAGTGATCCTCCAGAGTAGAAGAAAGTTGATCATCGTCATAATAAATATGAGCCTGTTGTGCTTAGAACAATGATTGAACAGGTTTTTGTGGGCGAAGAGTTGAAACACACTTGAACTGTCAGTTCAAAAACAGTATCAGTGCAAGATTTTTGTTTCAAATTTCTAACAGAAGCATGTTCTTTGAAATTGTGGTGAAAGAATTTTGCAGTGTCATTGGTCCCATACTAGCACATAGTTTAAAAGAAGAAATGTGCATCTATAAACATAGCATGGAGGATCAGATATCTTACTTTAGATTGCTTATATTTTTCGCGGACGGCATTAAGTGTACATGTCTTGGTGTTAATCTGTAAATCTTGCAACTCAAGAACTGTGCGTTTCAGGTCTGATTTTTTGTACATTGTATAATACTCTAGCGTTGAATTCTGCAAAAAATTAAAGTGTATCGCAGGTTCACTAGTCGGTCTGGCAATGTATAAAGGTGAAAGAAAAAGAAGTACAAGAAAACCAACCCATGGATGGTCTGATTGATCAAGTGTCCATCTGGCTAGGAATACTGCAGAGGCAGCGATTAGGGAAGGAAGGAACTTTAGGAAACTGTACTCTATCAGCGTTAATTCTGCTAAATAATTCGCCAAGAATTCCAGCTCCACAGAAGGAATCTGGAAATGGGAGGATTTGATCTAAATCAACTTAGGCTTCTTAAACATAAATGGAAAACTAATTTTACCTACCTCATAAGAAAACTGCGCTGCATGAATGAACCTCCTATTATCGGCATTGAAAGCATGGAAAAATTAGAGGTAGTGAACTAAGAAGAATAGCTTTAAGTTAAAATATTGCAATGTGCATCAAGTACCTGAGGAACTTTTTTGTGGTGGGAATTGACAATTGAAAGCCTAAATAGTTCAAAACACGACCTTCCATTTTCAGTACCTGTCATTTGACAAGAAATAAGTGATTTGAATAAGATTAAAACTTGTCCTGACAAAACGAAAACTCAAGGTCCTATATTATTGGGAAATGTCTTAAAATTATTCAGGCAATGGACAAGGGCATGCATACCTCTCCTTTTGTGTAGGTGTTGTCTGTAATAAAGCAGAATTCTTCCACACAAGGAGCACAAATTTCTTCGTATTTTCTATAAACAATTACCCAGTAGGATAAAGTAAAAGAAGATTAACTACAGCTATAAAAATGTGAACTGCACATCTTAGCAGATGAGATTATGATTTATGGGAATACCCATTTTGATTAACTTAACATGTTTTATTTAAATAAAAAATAAAAAACGTCTATACCACATTAGACATTACAGAAACATGTTTACGAATGACTAGAAACATGGGATAATTATTGGCAGAAACATGATCATGATAGATGTGATAAGTCTAGGAAGGACTAGACAGACAGTTGCGTTTAGCAAAAATGGACTTGTGAAGCTAGCATGTGATCTATTTATTTTATGTAACTTACGAAGCAATTAGCATGCAAGTTACTCCAAGTAGTTGCAACTTTTGCTTCTCAATGTTATTTGTTGATAGATATCTATCTATAAGATTTACAGTTAAGTAGAGTGTATCAGGGATCAGCCTGTATTCTTCAGAAACCTGAAACAGAAAGAAAAGGACAATGCACGTGAAAATCACAAGGATAAATTGAACAATAGAACTCGAGCAATAGAACTCGAGGATAATAATATTAGTAGAAAATGTTAAAGTAATAACCAGAAGGAAAATTACATAATGGTCCTAGGTAGCCCTACTACCATCCCCGCACGTCGCAAACATGTATTTATATTTCTATGTAGCACCTTAGTTTGGGAGTACAAAAAGGAAAGGATTTAGAAGGAAAAGTTAAAATATATAGTTTTGGAGTTTTTTAAAGAGAGGAAAAGAAAGGAAATAGGAGGCAAATTCTTTACCTCACCTTCAAAAATTTTCCTCCCAAAAGTGGGAGGAAATGGAATGACACACAAAAAAAACAATTTATTTCATTTAAATTTAACTCATTTCCTTTCTTTCCCTCTACAACTCCCAAACAAAAAAATACTCCACAAATATAGGTGAACACAAGTGTAGGTTCAATAGACTCCACAAAACCTTGAAAGAGTAATGGGCTGGTGACCC
Organism: Dorcoceras hygrometricum; assembly: GCA_001598015.1. Taxonomy (NCBI): domain Eukaryota; kingdom Viridiplantae; phylum Streptophyta; class Magnoliopsida; order Lamiales; family Gesneriaceae; genus Dorcoceras; species Dorcoceras hygrometricum. The sequence continues at coordinate 90,821 of KQ990063.1, read as the reverse complement.
AAACCAAAAGCTTTTTGTTCAAAATGTACTATTTGATCAAGTTAACTAACCTCCACAAGCCAATCAACCAGAATACCCCTCATTGCCTCGGTGATATCAAGCTGCTGCTTTTCCATATAATCAGCCGAAGGCTTTCGATAAATCTGAGAGAACTATAAAGTGAGAGCATGAAATAGTACATCATTTATTATTCAAGAGAAGCTGCAGAGCTCCAGAGGTTTTGAACATCCACTTAGCTTCCACAGTTCTGACAGATTTAAAGTTTTAAAGAACACAAGTTGGGAGCTATTCATAATGTGGTCTTTCAGTTATATATATAGTAACCTCGATGAGGGAAAACGTTATTAAGCACCCAATAGGATGTAACTAGCTGCCTGGAACTCAAACCATAACAGAAGAACTAAGCACGACAAATGATATAATAAGATTATAGCAACATTATGGACCTGAATTGCTCGCAAATTAGAATATATGTCAGCTGCATACGTGCTACACATCAGTGGATGCTTTTCTGCATCTATGTTGGTGATGCCCCTATCTCCCAAGTTCTCCTCTTTACTTAAAAGCTTGCCATTCTCTGCATGATAATCCACAAACCATTAAAACACATGAGAAAAAACTATAGAGCATTTATTCAAGATATAATTTAACAAATAATAGCTTTTAGAGATCTATGGATGTGATGGCAGAGACAAAGGATGAAGTCCCAGCTTCAGGAGAAGATTTATTTTGAACACGAGTTGCATCAATAAAACATACTTGAACATTGTAGACGTATCAATAACATTTGTAAACGAAGGCTGGGAGAACCAGAAGAAAGAGCCGTGGGAGTATTGATATTAGTTCTTTTCATATTATTATTATCAAGGCTTCTGTACAAACATCACGAAAGATAATCAATATAAGGTTTCAGAAACATTTTCCCATGTTGTGTCGAGACATGAACATAACTGCCTAAGTAAAATTCTTCTTGTGTTTGCATGGGATAATAGTTTAACTAAAATGTCAAAGTACACCGAGAAAATAATTACTGACAGATTACATTTAGGGATTTACAAAACTGTTATTCTACAGTCACCAAGTGGAATCATGTACAACGCACAAATTACTAACATGCCGATGGTCAGTCCTCCCAGTGTAATACTACTACCATTCATTTGGAAAGTTAGGGACTGTTATCTGAAAAAGAAATCATTATGGATTTTTCATTCACAAGTTTGTTAAGAAAAATCAATAATCACTTTTTTGACAGTTTGCAAACACTACATATAGCATTTGTTACTAATCAGTAGGGAAGAACTGCTATTTACTTTTTCAAAGCTTAACAAAAGTCTTACTTCTGTTGTATGGACTTAGCAATGGAGTGTGTGAACCGGGCATTGTATCCAAGGGAATCGGACCTGCTGTACTTGACACTTCAGTTGGTTCAATTGTCAAGTTCACTATGGGACCAATTTCCTGTGATTCATCCTCCTTTGAAATGGTCATCCTCTCTGTTACATTTCTCCTCTTACACCCAGAAACCTGAAACTCTTTAGCAAAACAAGCAGCTACCACTTTCCCAATATTTTGTCTCGAGCTTTTTCTTTCCTGGTTGCTAGTCTGAGAAAAGAGGCAAGCTCACCATTAGTAAGTTTACAGGTTCAGAATTTGCGGAGTGAAAAATCCCATGGACAAAAATTTGAGATACGAATTGAACATTTGCTATGAACGTGTATTGAGAAGTGGGAGGATCAAGAGAGAAGAATATTCTAGAAATTGCAATATATTAAATAAATGCTAGACTTCCCAAGTGAAGATGATTACTTACCTGTCCTGAAGTTGCACTGATGCAGTTTGTGTAAAAATTATCACAAGTGATGTTAGTTATATCCTTGAGAACAGCCCTTCTCTTTTGCTGAGGACAAACGGCTGTATTTGATGCAGTTTTGTTGTCATATGATGCCGCTCTTTTAGAGTTTGTACGCAAGACCTGTTTTTCATCATGTTTTGCTGAAGGATGTAAAGGGGGCAATCCTCCTAAAGAGCCTAAGGCTTTTGCCCGAGCTCGTGTAATTCGCAAATTTGACCCTGCGATGTTTGAAGACGTATTCTCATTACTCATGCCTGTTTGCTTCATGATACGACAGTTCGTAGAAGCAAACTGATATGCCTTCATAATTGCTGCAAATGGAACACATTGCAATGTTAACAAACTAGATGCTGTATGTTTCCATAAAATATGTCGAAATTTATTATCATAACAGCATTAGCAGTGGAACTCAATTGAAACAATAAAAGTTGCTGTAAGAAATATTGGCGCTCCATACACGTAAGATTGAAACTGAAAATTCACCTGCATTGTCGTCAGATGAGATTCTACACTGTTAAGCAAGTAACAAGCTATCCTTGTGACCACATACTGCCAAGCAGGAAACTGCAGCACCTGTACCATAATTTACTTCTGTATTATAATTCTGAAAGTCATATGACAGGAAAATCACGCTGCCTCCCTCTCAAATATATGCGGGTATTGAATCAATGGATCATACTTAATCTGAACGACATTGAGTCAACATTCAGTTTTTCCTCTCAGTATTTGTTCTTGTCATGTTATAATTTAAAGTTTGTATGACCTATATAAATCACATATGGACAATATGCAAAAGAGAAATTAACAGAAGCAAAATTCATTTACAACAGAGTAATTCAGTGGCTATACATGAGACAAATAAAATTCATGAGCACAGGTTTCTTCGTGGCTGTAGAAGAAGGTAATTCAAATTTGGAACCTTCCATCAATAATTGCTGGGAATATGAAAAGATGCTGCAAACAAAAAATGATTGCTTCCAGACAGGTGTTCACGATATGCTGTAGGAGCTACAGCTTATTCTGGCGGTAGCAGAAATCAGTTTGTCAACTTAAAATTTCAGCTTACTGTAATACAATATATTTAAAATACCTGTTCGAACTCACATCAAAAGGGAAAAGAAAAACTCTGTTCAAACAAAAAGTAATTTACAAGTAATCTGATTCTCTCATTCTTTTCACAATTCCCATTTCCGCCTATTGCTCAAATATTCTATCAAATTAGTCTCGACATCCAGAAATTCAAAATAAGCCAGTATCTACCGGAATTAAAATCGGTTCAAAGCTGTCTTTCAACTTCGAACACACTTTTCCATCGAAAATAGCTATTATAGCTCAGTTTTATTAATCCCAAATCCCGAATGCATTTAAAGAGCTGCTAGTTAACGTCGACGAGCTTTTCCTAATAACAAACTTCTTACGAAAACGACCCAATAAACCAAAACCAGGGAGAAAATGTAATCTGAGGTACATTACAAGTTGAACTTCGAATTCGAAAGCCACCGTATACATTTGTGAATCAATAACTAACATCCGAAAAACTAAAATGACAAAAGAAATCAAAACCTCAGCTGAACTTCACAGATCTGCAAAATCTTTCAACTTCTCAGAGTATAGCTCAAACGAAGACCGAAAAAATTCCAATGAATCCAAAAAATAATATATAATCCATCGCCAAATTCCACAAATCTAAAATGCGAGACACATTGCCAGCACAAAAATATACGTCTAAATGCGAATGCAAAAAAATCAGAAGAAAACAGAGCTGATCTCACTCAGCATTCTCATCGGTAGTCCCGGCAGCTGAGCTACTGTTCCGATTCCGGCAGATCGATCCAGCAGAATGTATATATAGATAGATACAGAAAAGATGTATTTACAGCTGTGTTGAGTGTTTTTGAATGGAGTGAGTGTGTGTGAAAAGAGAAATGCGCGTGTGTATATATATAATGTCTGTGTGTGTGTGTGAGAGAGTGTGTGTGTGTGTGTGTGTGTGTGTGTGTGTGTGTGTGTGTGTGTGTGTGTGTGTGTGTGTGTGTGTGTGTGTGTGTGTGTGTGTGTGTGTGTGTGTGTGTGTGTGTGTGTGTGTGTGTGTGTGTGTGTGTGTGTGTGTGTGTGTGTGTGTGTGTGTGTGTGTGTGTGTGTGTGTGTGTGTGTGTGTGTGTGTGTGTGTGTGTGTGTGTGTGTGTGTGTGTGTGTGTGTGTGTGTGTGTGTGTGTGTGTGTGTGTGTGTGTGTGTGTGTGTGTGTGTGTGTGTGTGTGTGTGTGTGTGTGTGTGTGTGTGTGTGTGTGTGTGTGTGTGTGTGTGTGTGTGTGTGTGTGTGTGTGTGTGTGTGTGTGTGTGTGTGTGTGTGTGTGTGTGTGTGTGTGTGTGTGTGTGTGTGTGTGTGTGTGTGTGTGTGTGTGTGTGTGTGTGTGTGTGTGTGTGTGTGTGTGTGTGTGTGTGTGTGTGTGTGTGTGTGTGTGTGTGTGTGTGTGTGTGTGTGTGTGTGTGTGTGTGTGTGTGTGTGTGTGTGTGTGTGTGTGTGTGTGTGTGTGTGTGTGTGTGTGTGTGTGTGTGTGTGTGTGTGTGTGTGTGTGTGTGTGTGTGTGTATATATATATATATATATATATGTGTGTGTGTGTGTGTGTGTGTGTGTGTGTTTGTTGGAACTGTAAAACATATCACGTCTAAATTTTGATTTACAAAAAACATGTTTGTATGGTTCTAATAGTTTAATCAAGTGTGCAGATCGCAAGCTGGTCGGATCAGTCGCGAGCTGGTTCTGATAAGAACATCTGACCAGATCAGCTGCGAGTTGATACAGAGTACAAACCAGATCAACGGTGAGCTGATACAGCGTACTGAGTAGATCAGATGGGAACCAGATGAGAACTGTAGAAGTTTAAAAGCAATCTGGATCAGACAAAGAAAAGCGTATTGTAGCAGACGAAGGCTGCGAGCTGTTGAGAAGATGTCTAAGTTGGAACAGTGAGGTGACGTCCGAGCTAGAATAGTGAGGGGACGTCCGAGCTAGTACAGCAGAGGACATCTAAGCTGAAACAGTGAGGGGACGTCCAAGCTGGCCAGCAGAGAAAAATGAGCTCAGAGCTATGCAAAGCAGATCAGAACAGCTCAGAGGTATATAGAGCAGATAAGCAGTTCAGATAAGAAGCACAGAAATAGATTAGAGCGAAAAGAGATATAACAGAACATAACATATCAGCAGTGAGTAGATCAGCTTAGAGCAGTTTATAACAGATATGAATGAAGAGCAGAACATATCATAGCAGTTCAAGAGCAGAACAGATCAGAGCAATTCAAGAGCAGAACAAATGAAGGAGCAACCATCTCAGAGAATTAAGCTTCGACCAAACCAGCTCGGAGCAAAGCAGTTTGAACAAAAGTATTGAGAAAAAAAGTATTGAGAAAACTGTTCAAACTGATTTGATGTATTGTCAAATATCAGGTACGAGATTCACATGCTCATAGTCAGCAAAGGCTGCAAAGCATTTATTGAAGAGAGCTCAAAGTACAAAGCCTGTAAATGCATTTAATGGTAAAGGACACAAGGTACAACCTTGTCGAAACTTTACAGAAGCCTTTTCAACGACTACAACTTTATGTCCAACGGATAGAATTGCACAAGAAGCTTTATATAAAAGCAGACATCAAACAGCGTAGAGTGTACTGCACAGGAGATACATGTGTGCACAAGAGCAGAGCGAAAAAGAGAAGAGTGTGATGCACCACATAAAATAGAGAGTTGTGCATAGTCGCAAGCTGGTACACTCAGGTGGCAGCTGGTGTACAAGTTGTGGCAGTGCTCAGGTGTGAGCTGGTGCACAGGCCGAGAGCTTCAATGAGTAATCATAGTCGACTGCACAATCAGGGGAGACAATGAGTTATCAGCTTTAAAGAAGCATTTCCCAGTATCTGAGAAACATCCGAGAGGAGTGAGCTTACGCTGTAAAGTTCTCACACACAGATTCACTCACATATATACGAGAGATGTGCGAAACAGAATAGATGAGCGAATACAACAACAAACTTTCATTGTAGTGTTTCTCACTGAGACGTAAAAGAAGTGTTAGTTAGACACATAGCATGTGAGCTGGTATGCGTTTGTGGCCATGAGTTCCCGTAGCTCGAGTGTTGTTGGATCGGGTCTGTACACGAGGTGTGAGATCAAATCTTCTAGTTGATCTTTCATGTGTGGAAGAATGGGAGACGTAGGAGATTCAGCTCCGAACTTCATAAACAAATTGTATCGTATATTTATTTACAACTTTCTGCATTACATCGCATACATATATTTAAACATGTTTAAATAGCTTTCTATTTTTAGAGAGTAGTTCAAGTCGTTCCGCATGATTTTATATCTTACTTGATCTATTTTTCGATGTACAAACATTTCAAGAACATGAGCTATTGCAGCTAATTTTTTTAACTGAACAGGTCACACGCAATATGGTACTAGCTCGGAGCGCTGCTCCACGTTGGATCCAACTTAGGCGTGATCTGATTGATTGGTTTTTACGTGTTGTTTTTCAAATCGACTATTTAGGGGTGTCAAATTCTGACCCGACCCTAACCCACCCGAAAAAAATCAGGTTTGGGTTGAGACATTTCGGGTTAGTTTGGGTTTGGTTTCAGAGAATTTTTTAAAATTTTTACTCAACCCGACCTGAACCCACCCGATCCATCCAAATTGACACTAAAATGTAACCCAACCCGACCCGAACCCACCCGACTCACCGGAATTGACACCCCTACGACTATTAAATGTACGTAATATGATTTTTAGTTCCAAGTTCCTGTATCTGAGCTCTCTGAGAGCTCCCGGAACCCCGATATGGGACCATCAATGCTATTGACATTTAAATATATTAAATAATCTAATATATATACACACGCACAATATAAAACTAAATTTATGATTAAGTAAATGCATCTCACCTTGTTTGTGATATACAAATATAGATAACTTATATTAACATTTACGAATTTTCACAGAATAATTTTTAAAACACCATGTACATCACATTCTTCAATATGGTTGTGTTAGTGTATGGTTAATTTTATAGATTATCATGACTTTCGAATTATGTCTCCATCTAATTATATAATAAATTTCACAAAGGTGTAAAGTCAAAATTGTAGAAAATATAGAAACTTATTTCTATTATGATTAAATTACACAACAAGTTATTTGATGTAACAACATAAGAAACAACTACACCATCTCATTGTCAAATTACAATAAGTTAAAAGTTTTATACTTTAAATATTTCTTAAGAAAAAAATTTATTATGCATAGTTCTATAAAATCACTAATAAAGTTATAATGAAACATCTTTTAAATGAAAGAAAAATTATTAAATGTCATCAAACTCAAATATCTAATTTTGTGCAAAGGTGTTCACTTTTTATTCCCTATTTTTTTTTTAAAAAAAAACTTCAATGATATTTGCAAGAACTTTCTATCTAAGCATCTTGAATAAACGAGACTATAAATCAATATCTTTTGGGTCTTATTAAGGTTTTCATTTTCTCGACAACTTATTCCCTAGCTAGATTTTTACAACAGACAAGTAAGTCATTTATCTTTTGCCAGATTAATCTTCCTATACACTAAGAAACATTTATTTTTATCACCCACCATATATATTAAATTATTTATGACAAGGACTTCGATTTTACCAATATATTTATTGCCTGATTCAATTCGAATCTCAAAATACATCAAAAATTATCCATTAACGACCAAAGTTAGCCCACTAGGTTTCACTTTCACCCAATATTTGTATCCATTGACTACCAATATAATACAAATTAACCTGATCTACTTTTATTCTTGTCCAAAGAGACATTCTAAATAATTACATCTGCCAAATGTTTCCAACTCAAAAATTCAAATTCATTTGCTCGAAAATATGTATTAATAATCAATTGCTTAAAGGTTTCGTATAGATAGCTTAAAAATCGGGGCATACCTCGAGATCCATGACATAATTACTATATAGTGTAATAAATATTACAGCTGCGTCGCAGTCTCCTTAACTCCTGGATATTTATGTTTAAAATCAATAGGGCAGTCTTAATGGTATAATATTTAGATATTATAATTATATTTTGATTTTCGACATTAAAAATAATTTAACGTGTGCATGTAACTGTATATAAACGTAGAATGTGGGATTAATCGCAATTAATATGGATTCAACCGTGTTATCCGTACATGCATTTTGATGTATATACTCAATCAAAATTTACTTGGATGTGATTAATGTCAGTTTTAAGTCAAAATTTTTGCCAAAATAAAAAAAATTAAATTTAGAAGAATATGAGAATTTAATACCGTTGAATTTTTTTTTCGAGTCGTATTTTTGACTCAAGATGTAAGGTGATTGATCTAATAGACGTGATTATTGGAAAACATAAATCGAGTGATCGAAACTTGATGAGACCAAGTTGGATGGATTTCAAATTGAAAGCGGCAACAATATATATTAATTAATTAATTAACTCTCTATATAATTTCCAAATTACTCGAATTTCAGCTGTTAAATTTTCATGGAGTTAGCTAGGATTAATGGAGTTAGATTCAAAATCCACGGGCGTAGACATTGAGTAAATTTAATTTGATTTCAAGCTCTTCATTCGAAAATGAGTTGTGTTTGGAGACTCGGTGGATAATTTTTTCCCGATCTCGAATTTAACAAAGTAAGAGTTATTTCTTTCGATTTCATGGTAACAAAGGCTGTGTACTGTTAGCATTATTGAAATATCAAGATTTATTTTATCAAATTATGTTATTGTAATCACTTCACTTAAAAAAGAAAAGAACCCAACATTTATGTTCTATTGACGAAGGCTGGTTTGAAAGGGAAACTTATGATTTCGTACCGCACAGTGTTTCTCCCTAGTTATTTCTTTGTAATTCTACATAAATAATGCTTGTGAGAAGCCTAAGTCTCGAACCTTGACTCCAAGTTTTTTTTAAGAAGAATTGGAGGGGACTAGAGTTTCGAACCTCAGCTCCTAATATTTTGTTTGTAATTTTTTAGGCTCGGGGTGATCTCCACTCCTCGTTTATTCCCATAAAGGTTGTGACTTGAACCTCATTTCATCATTTTTATTTATCTTATTTTAGTTTTTTACAAGGGACCAGGTCTTGAATCTCAGATTTTTTTTTTTTTGAGGAAGGGGTCTTAAACTTTGGGTTTTTTTTAAAAAAAAAATTCACATGAGAGGCCATTTGAACCATTGGTTTTTTTTTTCCATAAATTTTTCAGTTGTCGGACTTGAACCTTGTCTCTAATTCTTTTTAATTTTTTTCTCTGTGGATCAGGGTCTTGAACTTTGGTTGGTCTATTTGCTCGAACATAGATTCTTGCTCGATGTAATCATTTGAAATTGATGAGGTCAAAGATAACTCGGACAAGTACAGAGCCAAAAGATTAGATCTGACATTACCTAACAACATTCAAGCTTCATATCAGACAAGAACTTAGCGGATTTCGAATAGCTCAGATCATATTAGAATAGAGTGTATTGGATATATCAGAACAACAATTTAGAAGAACAGATCATATCATTTTACCATATCAACCTAGAGATCAGGTTGCACATACTATCAGTGCAAATCAGAATAGAGATCAATTCAAATAAGTAAAATAGATCATATTGGAGCTTATCATCCGATCAGATCAAGGGATGACTTAAGTTTTGCATTTATAGTCGTTGAACAAATCGATCAGCAATTATAACAAAATAAGAGTTTCTAGAGCACGATGATTTCTTTTTGGAGCAAAAAGAAAGAGACATAAATGCGTCAGTACGAAGATAGTACAACACTTTAAATGCATATTAGTTATTTGAAGAGAACAAACGAGAATTCATCGATTGAATCTATTGTTAACATTTATTTTCATTGAATCGAGAAGTTATAAATAGCTTGATTGAGGAATTGGTGAAAGTTCTTTGCTGCCAAAACTCTTTCACGATTTGCTAAATTTTCACATTCTTTATTTGAATACTCTGTATTCATTTGAAAAAAAATGAGTGTTGTATTTCATTGTTGCGCTGAAATCTGATTAGACTTGTATATTGTTTTATATTCATTTTAAGCCTTAGAGATTTTTTTTTAAGGCACCATATAGTGTTTTGTTATCAGTCGAGAGACTAGTAGTTCAACTAAGACGCGATCTGACTGGGTGACATTGGATACAACATATTCAATTAAAAGCCATCTAGTGATACCTTTCAGATTTGAAAAGAAGTGGAGACGTAGAAGCTTAGCTTTAAACTACCAGAAACAAATCCTTGTGCTCTATATTTAATTACATCTATGCATTATTTGTTCACTGATTAATTTATCTTCTCAGCGCAACACAAAGTTTTTGTTGCTCAAGATATCAGTTTATAATTTGAAATAATATCAGTTGATAACTTAATTCTTTGATAAAAAGGGTTTTTAAACAGAAATTTTGGAAAAAGTTTATTCACCTCCGATAAACTATTTTCCCGATCTTATTTACTTAGGATAGAAATAAGATTGTATCACTCTAATTCACCACCATTATAAATTACAACAATTTCAACTCGTTGCTTAAACAAGAATGATAAACTCCACCGGTTTTTTTTTACAGTCAACCTTATGTGAAATGTATCAAGAAAGGACTTTAAAATCTGCTATATGGGCCAAAACTGGAACATGATTGAATAAAAAATCTGAAAACTGTAGGAGTAAATAATAATAATAATAAGATTTATATAAATCCTAAAGAGACAAGGCTAACAATAGTAATGCTTGTTTATTGGGCTAAAATCCCTATCCTAATGTTTTAGTAAGATTCAACCCAAAATGATTTTTTTTTTTAATCCTATAAGAGACGTGGATAACAATAATAATGCTTTTTAGGGATAATTGGGCCTAAAACCTCTATTCCTGATATTTTAATATGATTCAATTCCTATATGATTTTTTTCCGACAAAACCATTTATTTTTTTTTAATTCCCTGGAATTGCATAATTTCATATCCGTATCCTTTTATTTTTATTTCGTGGAAATTTAAAATATTAAGATTACATAAACCCTGCAAGAGACAAGGATGACAGTAATAATTGTTTTTATTATCGTTGTTGTTATTATTATCACTGTATAAAATGTAAATATAAAATGGTGCGAGCTGAAAATGCCCAAGTGAAGCAGACGCAGAACAGCACCCCTTCATGAACCGTCTTCCTCCCTCGTACCGCCACCGCTCAATCCTCGGTAAAGCCAACGCCCTCTTCCGAACACCCACCTCCGCCACCCCGCGCCATCGGATACTCGACTCCGACCAAAGCACCTTCTCAATCCCCATCCGCCCCCTTCCGCCTCCCTCACACCCTCCTCCACTCGCACTACAATCTCACCAAAAACCAAACTCCAACTCCTCAGACTTCGCCTGCATTTCCAGTTTACTCTCGAATCCAGCTATCCATCCTGGTCCCGCCCTGGAAGAGGCCCTAACCGCATCTCGGATCAATTCGAGCCCGGATCTTTTGCTCGAAGTTTTCAACCACTTTGATTCCTCTCCGAAGCCCCTCCTCACTCTCTTCCAATGGGCCAAAAAGCAGCCTGGGAATCAGTTCTCTAGGCCTGTTTTCAATGCCATGATTAATTCCCTGGGCAAGGGACGAGAATTCGATTCAGCTTGGCGGTTGATTCTTGATCAGATACATGGAGATGCCAGCGAAAGGCCGGATTTTGACACCTTTGCTATTATGATAAGGAGACATGCGCGTTCAGGTATATGTGTTTTGCTATTCCAAATTTATTCACGGCATTCTACGAATGTCTTTTTTACCTCAACTTTTATCACCTCCATGTAGACATGTAATTCTCTGCTAACTCGAGTCTGATTAGATTGTCAGTTGCAAGCCATTTGTAATAATTTTGTTTTAAATGCTGTGATACGTGAGTGCGAGTGTAGTATCCATCACCTTTTAAATCTTTTAGATGCATTTGCATGAATTTGAAATGATGGGTTACATATATGGTTTCAAGTTCATTGTTTGGATGGATAAGTTCGAGTGAAATATATCAGTTTAATAGTATTGGACGCTATCCATATTTTGAATCATATACCAGATCAAATCCATCGGTCCAAACACAACCTTAGAGTGTCAGGTTGTTGTGTTAAAGATGTGGGTTGCAACGTCTGTTTTAGGCCTGCTGCGAACGTTTTAATGTAGGACAATTTTTGCTGTATAGAAAATCATCAAGTTTTTGACAGAAAGCTGGCTTCTTGTTAAAATTGATTTCAGAAAAATGTATCAGTTTTCACACTGGTAAAATACTAAGAATCTGCAAAAGTATTCTATGTTTACTTTTAAATTAGGTATGGCATTTGGTCTGTAAGCAACTATGAATGTCTTATTACTATATGATTGGGTATACAGGTAATCCCTTTGGTGCAATTCGAGCTTTTAAATATGCATCAACTTTGGATATCTCCTGTGAGTTGAGCTCTGAAAAGAATTTGTTTGAGATTCTACTAGATTCTTTGTGCAAAGAGGGACAAGTTAGAGTGGCCTCAGAGTATCTTGATAAGTACAAGGCGGAAAATCCAAGTTGGTCACCATCTATTAGAATATATAATATGTTACTAAATGGGTGGTTTCGATTACGAAAGCTCAAACATGCTGAGCGACTTTGGGAGCATATGAAAAAAGAGAACGTAAAACCAACCGTAGTAAGTTATGGAACCTTGATCGAGGGCCTGTGCAGAATGCGCCGTCCTGACATGGCATTGCATTTAGTTGACGAAATGAAATTAGAAGGTGTTGAACCAAATGCAATTGTATATAATCCGATAATTGATGCTTTAGGGGAAGATGGCAGGTTTAAAGAGGCACTGGGTATGCTTGAAAGGTTTTCGATTTTGGAATCGGGTCCCACGATTTCTACCTATAATTCACTGGTGAAAGGTTTCTGCAAGGCTGGGGATCTCATGGCCGCATGCAGGATACTTCATATGATGTTAAATAAGAAATGTGTGCCAACATCAACGACTTATAACTATTTCTTCAGATACTTCTCAAAATTCGGGAAACTAAAAGACGGCTTAACTCTTTATACGAAAATGATTGAACTTGGATATGAGCCAGATCGCCTCACCTATCATCTACTGGTGAAAATGCTGTGTAAGGAGCGGAACCTGGACCTAGCAAGGCACATTATTACAGATATGAGATCAAAGGGTTGTGACCTGGACTTGTCTGCTAGTACTATGCTGATCCACTTGCTGTGCCAAATGCGTCATTTTGATGATGCTGTTGCCGAGTTTGAGGACATGATTCGCCGAGGCATCGTTCCTCAGTATCTCACATATCAAAGAATGAGGAGTGAACTACATAAACGGGGAATGCCTGATAAGGCCCAGAAACTACATGATCTGATGTCATCAGTACCTCATTCGACAAAGTTACCTGATACACGTACTAGACAAAGGGTTTCTTCTCGTGAAAGAAATACTTGTATATTACAGAAGGCTGAGGCTATGGCTGGAATGCTGAAGACGAGCAAAGATCATAGAAAGCTAGGAAAGCGTTGAAATTTCGTTGACAATGAGGGGGAGTTTGTCACATTTCATCTAGGGAAAGTTTGAAATTACACTTGGCATCTCAAATTCTCGTTTCCATCTTAATTCGGGGTTGAGGGTCTCTCGTCTACTTAGTTCCCTCGAGCAATGATGGATTCAAAACGGTCTACTTAGTTCCCTCGAGCTATGATGGATTCAAAACGATGCGAACCCAACATAAAACTGCCCGCTTTGCTAGAGTGGTTGTCTTTTGCAGGCATATTTGTGGGCGGTAAAATTGCCCGAGATGCTAGCGTGGATGTCATAAGCTGGCATGGCATATTCGTGGCGGTGTTCGACCAGCTCTCTGGACTCACTCTGATGGACCATGGAGCAATTCCTGCTCAAGGAACATTCCTATGCCCAAGTGGAAAGATCTCTGTTCAAGCCATATGGCCAAATGTTCATTTTGTTTCATCTTATTTTATTGCGTGATTCTTCAACAACTGGTAGTATGGCCTTTGTCAGGGGTGAACTATATATATATATATATATATATATATAGTATTGGCCCCATATACTGTCATCACATATTGTTGAATCATTGAAAGATACCATTATATATCCTTTATATGTACGTGTGTGTATATAAAATGATATGAATTATAAAATCTTTTTTTATGGTTTTTTTTAGTGAAATTAAGAAAAAATTCCTCTACGGCATTTTAAATGAGGATTCCGTGTCTATGAAATAATATTTAGGATTTGCTCCCTGACAAACTCTGATTGCTCTCCGACAAACTTTGACATATAGTTTTATCTTCTTGTAAACCCGATTTTACGATTTATCCTCATGTAATATTATTCATTAGGTCAAAACAGTTATCATGATGCAGCAAATCACATTTATCTTGCAAAGAACTTAATTTGGGATCCAAGATGCTTTATTTGGTCATCGAGTAATCAAGTTTGTAAGAAAATACTATTGCTCATATGGTCAAGATATTCATCATATAATAGGAGTAAGTACTTATTTTTCATATAAAGTACTTAATTTGATATTCAAGATAATATATTTGTCGATTTAAAGATCTGATATGAACTGTATGCATTTCGAGATTGATCGGATCTGAAGATGCTAATCTTAAGTGTTTAACACTTCGAGCCTAATTTTATCTGTTCCGCGGTTCGAGCATGATATGATCTATTTCACTATACCATTATGTTCTTTATCTGAACTGATACCATCCGATCAGATCTGATATACTCTGCTATACTCAACTGAGCTGAACTTGTCCCATATGATCTGTGCTGCTCTTATGTTTTGCTATTTTCTTGCTCTGATCTAATATGTATACTTCTCTGAACTGCTCTAAATCTAAGCTCCAATCTGATTTGGTCTACTAACCTACGAGCTGATTTGTCTTCACCAAAACTTAGAACATTAAATCTAAGACTTGATGATCTGGTATATTAACATCCATTCTGATACTTAATTTGATATTATACTAACTACCATTCACTCATATTGTAGACCAGATCATTAAGTCTTGGATAAAAATGTTCGCAGTTTCGGTGAAGACAAAATCAGCTCGGATGTTAATAAACATATAAGATTTGAGCTTAGCTTTAGAGCAGAGAAGTATACATATCAGATTAGATTAGAGCAAGAATAAAGCAAGAGCATAAGAGTGGTACAAATCAGATCGGATGAGAACAAGTTCAGCTTAGTTGAGTAGAGCCGAGATCTGATCGTATGGTACCTGTAACGTCCCAAAAATCCATAGGACCACATTTGTGCCTTTTACTAATCTTTTGGGCCATTTTGGCAATTTTAAATATTATGTGTCTGCTGAATTGTTGAAATCAGCAGGTAAGATGCGCTGCGGCTGGTTCCAGCAGGTGACTCCAAGGAGCGATGCACGAGCTGGATTTTAAATCGATTGGAAAATGTTTCAAGGAGGTGAAATGCTTTCTTTAAGAGAAGGTTTGGTGTTTTATAAATTAAAATGATATGAAGGGAATTTTACTAAATTTTAAAAGTGTGTCATGCTTAATTTCTCAATAGCTTGCCACTAATCCCTTTCATATAAAAACCTGTTTCCAAAGTAAGATTTTCATCATTTGCAAAGAAAAGTTTTAAAGTGTTCTTCAAAGAAATTCCAGAAGAGTTCGTGCGTTGCTCAAAGGGAGGATTTCTGCAGGAATTAGCTGTTGTCGTAAAGCTTTGTTTAAAGGCAAGTAAAAG
>KQ990063.1:0-70175 GCA_001598015.1 Dorcoceras hygrometricum | reverse complement strand
CAAGTAGCTTGCCACTAATCTCTTTCATATAAAAACCTGTTTCCAAAGTAAGATTTTCATCATTTGCAAAGAAAAGTTTTAAAGTGTTCTTCAAAGAAATTCCAGAAGAGTTCGTGCGTTGTTCAAAGGGAGGATTTCTGCAGGAATTAGCTGTTGTCGTAAAGTTTTGATTAAGGCAAGTAAAAGCTGATCCTTTGCTACACCATTTGAAGCATATATTGTGTTTTTATGGATCTGCTTGCCTGTATGTTACTGATATATTTAAAGTTCATGTTTGAAATGATTTAGACATGATAAGAAAAGAAAGAGGGGTTCGAAAATGTTGTTTTGATGTTTATGATGCTTCCAGTATGATTTGCAGAAAGTTTATGAAGTTTTAAAGGTACTGAGGATTCGAATTCATCTCAAGAAATGATATGAATGTTCTTCTAGAAATAGCAGTGATATCAGAATTTGATAACTGTGTAATCGATAGTTGTTGATTGAATCATTGGTATGGTTTGATAGGCAACGACTGATGGCATAAGTTGTTGTTTTGATATTAAGAATGTCGAGTTATGTTCCAGCAGCTGTTTCTACTTGTTAAGATTCAGCAGCTGCATTGTTATAACGTTTACGAATGTTCTTTCTGTAGTTGTAATGTCGAAATTTGATGATTTTGTAATCGGTAGTTGCTAGTTGAATCAGTATAAAGTCTGGTTTAATAGGCGACGGCTGGTAGCGAAATCATTGTTTAGATATTGCAAGTGTCTTCGTAAAATCAGCAGATGCGTCTTTCCTTGTTAATATCAGCAGTTGTTTTCCTTTGATTAGGAATCAGCAGCTGCATTGTGATTTTAAATTCAGCAGCTGTATTTTCCTTAGTTAGAATCCAGCAGTTGCATTGTCTACATAAAATCAGCAGATGTACTGTTCATCAGCAGATGCATTCCATAGTGATAATTCAACAGTTGCTTTACTCGTTTTTCAAGTACTGTTCATTTCAGCTGGTACAAGTCTTGCGACTGGTACTATTCATTTATATACACGTGTTAGCGCTTTTTCTTGCAGCTGATCGATTAGCGCATTCCTTGCGACTGATTGACGCGCTAACGACGTCGTTCCTTTAAGTCATAGTAAGATCAGCAGGTAGTCTTGTTATTCCATCTGCTGATCACTCCAACGACATCGTTTTACTTTATACTTATTTAAAAGACCTCGCGACTGGATTCTTGTCTTGCGACTGGTTCTGTTCATTCAGCAGGTATTAGTCTTGCGACTGGTACTGTTCCTTTGCGACTGGTTTTCTTTCAACCAGTTCCATTTTAACGATATGTTTCCAAAGTCGAAATCGATACTCAGTAAAGTTTTAAAATGGGAAGCAAATGTTTAAAATGAGGGAACCCGATGATTTATAGAAATGTTTAAAGAAAAGCTTGTTAAGGAACAAAAGATGTTTTAGATTATGGCATAGACATTTAAGGTCACCAAGGAGAAGGGTGAGCAGTTGTCAAGTGAGAAGCTGGGCTATTTTTTCCCCTGTTTCTGCCATTGAAATGTTTATTGAACTGTTTACGAAAAGAACAGTGTTTATGGAAGTTCCTTAACATATGCATTGTACAGATGTCTGCCTGCGTTTTATGAAATTGTTACTACTCAGGTTTTACTTGCTGAGCCTTTAGGCTCACTAGCTTTTAAAATGGTGCAGGTACGACAACTGGTGGAGGAACAGCAGGTGAAACTTGAAATCAGTAGATGGGTGGCGTTGTGTTTTTCCAAGGCCTACGTTTTCCGTGTCTAAGTTGTATCGTTTTGAATAGATTGTACTGTATTAGATCAGTAGCAACGGTTGTATATTTACTTAGAATAGCAGCTGTTGTAATCGCAATTGCAAGTTATCAATACAAACTGTTTTTCCGCAAATGTTTTAGCAGTTAGCGCGCAATATAAGTACCTGCTGATCCTTGAGCTTGTCGTTTGCTTTGTTTTTTTCAAGTTATAGGAAATACAGCCTATAGCGAATTATCTTTTAGCCCTTCTTTTATTCGAAAATTTTTATTTACCCAATTCTCGTGGCCCCGTTGGGTTCGGGCGCCACAGTATCAGTTCAGATAAAGACATAAATGTTTAGTGAAACAGATTAGATCAGGCTCGAAGCACAGACCTGATCAGATTAGGCTCGAAGTGCAGAATGGTTCAGATCAGGACATTCGAATCAGATCAGGCTTGAAGCGCAGAACAATTCAAATTAGGACCTTCAGATCAGATCAAACCCGAAGTGTTGAACAGTTCAGATCATATCTTTAAATCGACAAATATAATATCTTGAATATCAAATTAGATACTTTGTGGGTAAAAATAAGTACTTACTCGAATTACATGATAAATATCTTGACCATATGAGTAAATATACAGTATTTTTTTACAAAGTTTGAGTACTCAAATGATCGGATAAAAAATCTTGAATCTCAAATTAAGTATTTTGTATATAAAGTTAAGTATGTACTCGTTATGATAAGTATTTTGACGAAACGAATAATTTATATATTACAGAAGGACAAAATCGTAAAACCAAATTTACAGGGAGTTAAAATTATATGTAAGAAATTTTTCATGGAGCAAATCCTAAAATTTTTTTCATAGGGACCGAATTCTCACTTAAGTGTAGCACAAATTTTTTTTTCTTAATTTTCCTTTTTTTTAAAATACTATAAAATAAAAATATTATGTCAAAAATAGGGCATATGTGAAAGAATTTTAAATATACACTCTTTGAAAATATATACATGATGAAAATAAAAAGAGTGTTCAGATAAGAAAGATTCAGAATAGTTTAGAGTAAAAGCGGAACAGTTTAGATATCAGTATAACAGATTAGCTCAGAACAGTGTACAAATCAGCAGAATAGAACATATCAGATCAAGAGCAGTTGAGCAGAACAGTTAAGTTCAGATCAGAATAGAACCGATAAGCAGAATATAACATTTTAGATCGGATCAGAACAAAACAAGAGCAGAAGAGCATAGCAAACCAGATAAGTCAGAGTAGTTGAAAAGAGCAGAACGGTTCATCAATAACATATCAGCTCAAAAACATTGTGCGGATTAGCAGAATAAAATAGATAAGATCAAGAGCAGTTGAGCAGAACAGTTAAGTTCAGATCATATCAGAATAGAACTGAACAGATAAGAAAACCAGAACAGTTCAGATCAGATCAGAACATAATAAAAGCAGAAGAGAAGAGTGAATCAGATAAGATTGGAGTAGAAGAGCAGAACAATTAATATCAGATCAGTTCAGAAAAATAGAGCAGAGGGAAGAGGGAAGAAGATTAATGCATAGTGCATAAAAGAAGAGTAGAATATACCCTACAGAACAGAATAAATCAGAATGGAGTTCGATCAGCGCAATACACATATTCACTCACATATACGAGAGTTGAGCAGCGAACAATACTTTTTTTTTTCCCTCAGCTTGAAGCAACGGATCATGCATATATTTTCATAGCGTCCGATATCAGTAACGAAGTTTTACAGTACTTTTTTAAATTCTTTCACGGATACCCTGTTTTTGACATACATATATTTGTTTGTACGTTCTTATTAAAATGCCCTTTATTTACTGAATATCAACAAGTACATTTGTCTGATTGGTGTGTATAATAAATATCAATGCCATTGAAGTCAAGGACTAAGACAATGCACGTTAGGTTTGACATATCTTGAAAACTCCAAGAGATTGAAAATGACACGAGAAAATTTGCTTGGTTTTATAATCATATAATATAGAAGATGCCCTACCATAGCAGTAGCACTGCTAGGGATGTGACCTGGAATTTATTTTACATGCATTGCAATTGTGTGAAGCCTATTACTTTAATATGTGTCTAGTTTGGAGGAATTCCAGTTGATGCGATATATTCATAATCTATTTGAATTTATCATATCCAGAATTTAGTTATTAAAAGGGCAAAAATATAATTTGCAAACGAATTTTAAATTTAACCGGTTATATCAAACAATTATTTTTACTCATCATATATTTTAACAATCACATCATGCTTGTGAAAAAATATTGAAAATATAATTTATAAACTCGAAATTCAATCCATCAAACCAAACTTTTTAATCTATTCATATACTTTAATAATCATATCATTGTTTGTTTCATTCTTCATCGCCACCACCAGATTTTAACATTGCATATCAAGTTTTTTTTTTCCAAATGCAATATGTAGCAGATATTATTATTTTAGAATATCGGGATAAAATTATTTTCTGAAAATATTGATTATGACAACTGATATTTATTTGGTTTATATTTTTAATGTTGAACTGATATATTCTTTTGATGAAACTAGTATTTACATATGCATGAGGCTTTTGATTTATTAATAATCTTGTTTAAAAAACATATTCAGAATTTCCATAAGGTAATATTTGTTTGTTTAAAATGTGCTCATTCTGTTAACTTTTGTACACCACGGTAATGGAACAGTTCTCCAAAAATAGCGTGTGAAAAATTTTGCCAGCTTAAACTTAGATTCTACAGAACAAATTTGACACTCCTAACAGAGACGTCTCTCAAACACAAAAAATTCATATAATCCACTAACAACGTAGAAAGCTATTCACATTTAAGCAAAACATAAATGACTATGAGTATCCCAAATACTTACAAAAGACGTATATTTCCAGAGCAATCGGTTTTCAAGCGAAAGATCATACATTGACACGATGACAAATATGGATTCCTACACGTAAATCACGGTCTAATGGATCGATAAATATGTGATACGGGCAAAAATGCATCAATTCTGGGTTTCTGATGCTGATCCGTTGGTTGGAGATCGATGGCATGTGATTAGAGGAAGGAGGAACCCTAAAGTGCGCAGGACTGTGATTGCGCCATTATGCATGAGCGGCGCACGATACTATACAGCGCCTTATTATCCGCTATTCAATTTTAATTATAATGTAATTATTAAATGGACTCAATCAATAAATCAATTAACTCCATAGCTTCTCCCATGACAATGAATTGTACAGACCACTTTTATCGTTATAAAAGTGGAAACTTACAGAAAACTAGGGGTGTCAATTCGGGTGGGTCGGGTGGGTTCGGGTCGGGTTGGGATGAAAAGTAAAAAAAAATTCCCAACCCGAACCCGAATCAACCCGAAATGGCTCAACCCGAACCTGATTTTTTTCGGGTGGGTTCGGGTTGGGTTATCGGGTTGAAGTGTATTTAGTGTTAATTTGGGTTGATCGGGTGGGTTCGGGTCGGGTTGAATAATTTTTTTTTAAAAAACTCTCAACCCGAACCCAACCCGAACCCGAACCAACCCGAAATGGCTCAACCCGAACCTGATTTTTTTCGGGTGGGTTCGGATTGGGTTATCGGGTTGGGTCCAAATTTGACACCCCTATCCACTATCCATTATCCCAGTCAATATCTCATTATTTTAACATAAACACAAATATTAAATATATGTTTTTGAAAATATTTATAATTATATTAAAATTTAATTTTTTAAAATAATATGTAACATTTATTTTTATATTCATATGCTCTATGCACTAAGTATATTTAACATATGTATATCAATAATATTGACAAGAAAGCACATTTGTTATCTGTAAGTACATGCCTCATAAAAGACGAGGCTTTTTCCTTCTTTAATGCTTTCTTTCTTGCCCACCTCAAAAGAAAATTGTTCACAGTCGTCTTTTTCTGAAAATCGTGCTTCACTTTGAGTGTTTATTTCCATTTGTTTTATTTGTTTCATACCAAAGATTCTAACTTTACCCTTCTTGAAACCCCTCGAGCTCACACCTACAAACAGCTTCCATTATCGGATTTTTTTGGTATAGAAACCTGGAATGAGACTTGAGATTCGAGAGGGATTATTTTGGTGTTGTAAAAGTTTGTACCTTTTTGCTGGTAGATTTAATCTTTTGTAATTTATTGTTGCTGTTTGTATTATATGGCTCATGCTCAGAGTAATAGTAAGAATACCGAAGCAAATGGTAATATTAGTGCTGGCGGTGGTGATAGTGAAGTGAAATCCGCTACTTTTCATGACTTTCTCGGTAACAAGGGCAAACGGCAGGAGTCTGCTTCGGCGGCCGGCGGTGGTGGTAGCCGGCCGCCTCCGGATGTCTCGGCGTCGGCTACTTCTGAGCAGGCCTCTGGTAGGAAAGAAACCATGACATACCTATTTTTACTTTGTTTTATTTATTATAGTATTTTATAAATTGTGTTTGTTGAGTAGCTCCTCTTTGATTCCTTCCTAATTCTTGACATTTTGTCTGTGAGGGGTTAAATTGGTATAAATTTTAGTTGTGTGATAGCAAGTCCTTAGATTTTATCTTCAAATGATGGTGTGACCTCGAAGCTAGTGACCTCGAATCTTCAGCGAATTGGCAACTAATATTTTATTTAATCAGCTTATTTAGTCCTATATGTTTTCAGTTGTTGATGGTTGAGTTCTTTACATGCACAAAGTTATTTTGGTGAATTGGGAGGTTAGTACTTTTGACAACCGGAGTAGTTCTATGTGAGGTCACTGATGGAGTAGTTGTCGGAGTAGTTCTATGTGAGGCCACTGATGGAGTACTTCTCTTGGTACTCTTTTCTCGTGCACATATAAAAAAATTCAAAATGAAGTTGCTAGGTGTAAAGTTTTGTGGAAAGGTTGCTGATATATATTTCTGCAATTTCAAAGGAGACTACTGAAGTGAAACATTTGCACATTAGATTATATTTCTTGAGAAAAAGTTCAGCACAAGAAAGTGGTTGACATTTGTAAAAGCTCATCAACTAGTTAGCTATGTGTTGCTGGTATTGTTATGATTCCAAGAGTATTGTGATACTTGACGGATCACTGAGAAACTAAAGGTTTCATAGTTTTTCTACACCAATCATGACAGAAAGGCATGTAAATAATCATTTGGAGGGGATACCTTACTATGGATCAAGAGGCGAACTTATGGGGCCTGAAACTAGCTATAGATTCAGTGGGAACAAGCGAAGTAACTCTGACTCCTTCATGGTGTCAAGAGATAAATTGCCACATGGACAACCAGATTCACAAGATAATCCAGTTTTGACAAAGGTGTGCTCTTTCTTATTTCTGCTCTTTATATTTTATTTTCTCTCTTTTGAAGATCAGCTCTTACCGAACCTGAAAGTGCTTACGATGCTGATGCCTTTTACTGGCTGAATAACCTTGGCACAACTTAAAATTGAATTTTATGTTCAAGCTCAGCTCCTGCGCTATTCTGGGGGAGAACAACCTAGACAACCACATGACGAGGAAACCTTTGGTCCCCATCAATTGATGCCAATTCCATCCACATTTATATCACAGTCGTCACATGGTGGTAGAACTGATGTTAACAATCCCAAGTGGGATAGAGCTATTCCTGGGAATCTTGGACTGGGCTCGCAATATCCTCCACGTTCTGGTCAGGTTGCAGCATTAGGATACCAGGCGCTCTCTAGTAAGGTTAGAGACACAAATATGGGTACTTCTGTTGTATCACAGACAGCTGCCGATGAAGGATCTAGAACGGGAATAAAAGGTTCCGGAATTTTGAGCTCAATTAATACAGTTGGGGGTATCTCGGGAAGACAGCCTTCGGGTGTGCTCATACGCAGGGGCGAACAGAAGTCTGGAATTTGTGTATCTGAACCAGAGACTTCAGTTTCTCCCAGGTAAATTTGGGTGACTTGTGTTGTATTTGATCGCATTCTTGAGTGTTAAACTTTGAGTCTAAATAGTGTTGATTGTTCAATCTCTAATTCTTTATGGCAGCCAACGTGGGACTGAGTCATCTGGTCGCCAGATGACTATATTTTATGGTGGTCAAGCGCACGTTTTTGACAATATTCATCCAAATAAGGTTTCTTCATCATCTTTTAGAAGTTATTTCGAATACTGTCTGTATTTCTAGTGTTTTTTGATGGACAAGTAGACTAGTTCTTTCTAATTTTTACTTGGATACACATGACAACTGACACCTGTAACTAATGTGACGTTCTGTGAAGCAATTATAAGTTCTGTCTCCTCCTCCCCGAATTAGGAATCTGCACTGTCCTCAGTAGCTTGTTAACATTGAGCTCTCGTAGAGCTTTATCATCAGAAAGTGTTTCAAAGCAACTTTTTCTTATAATCTTGAGCTTATGGAGAGGAATAGAGGATTTAACCAGTATTTTTTATTTGTCACCCTTACTCAAACGTGAGGCATAGATTTGATATTAAACATCCAGTATTCACGTATGATGGATAGGGTTTGGACAATCATGAACAGATTGAAGACCGATTTAAAGAAGTATATGTAAGGGTGCCTGTGAAAAATTCTAAACGTCATTCTGGTATCATGTCAGAAATCATATTTCTAAAGCTCAAGCTCATGAAAGGTTATTCGACAATAGTTTTATATTATCTCTGGAAATTTATCTCATTCTGTGTCGTATTTATCAGGCAGATGTTATAATGGCTTTGGCTGGATCAAATGGAGGATCTTGGTCTACAGCCTATACTTCCAATTTGGCAGGCAGACCGTCCACCGGAGAAAACCAACCTGGTGGCAGTGAGAACGATTTGGCAATTTCCATACTGAGGGAATTGCAAGGGAGATCATCTGAGGATGCCTACCGTGGTTTTAGCTCTGGTAATCAACATATACTTATCCAATCTGTTTACCTACTTGCACTTTGATGTATGGTTGCATGTCTTTAATCGAGGAAATTTAAATGGTATTGAATGTACCATAAATCTGCAAGTTTTCCTTTCTGAAAAATATTTTTCATGAAGACCGCCAGCTAAAGGTATACTTATGTTTTTGCTCGATATAGAACACAAATATGCTGATGTAGAAAAACCATATTGATGTAGGAAATTATCAAGCGGGCATCAGAAGCAAGGAAAAATCTGCCTCATTCAAAGAAACTAAGATTGGTGCTGGAGAAAAACCAAGTTAGTGACGGTGACATGCCTCCTTTTGAACTATAAACGGTGTTGGATATATCAAACATGGTCTGAATGGACTCGTTCACTGGACAATCATCCGAAATTTCAGAGGCACCTTCACTATATATTAGTGTCATAAGAGATTCCATTTACACCCACCACCGGTAATAGGTAAGTTTCAGGCAAATGATCTATGTTTGATTAATCTGAGCCCGGAGCCTCTCGTTTCTTGCACGTTCTCCCTGGAAATTAAAAGGATGTATGTAAGTGGTATGTACACTGGTTACTGGATCACGATAACAATAAGCTTTCGATGTCACCATCATACCTGGAGAAATTTCAAGAGAGAAGAGTTCTGCCTTTGTTCTGAAATTGCTGTTGTGCACTTTTTTTTTATAGAGTCGCATTTTTTTTCCTCAGATTGCATTGTCAATTCCACTTTCTCCAGTTTCTGCAACGTCAGAAATAGTTGTTCTAGTCGATGAAAACAATCTTGATGCAAAGACACCACCCCTATACGGGTCAGATTATTAGTTTCATATCATATTTCAACCTGTTCTATAACGAGGAAGAAAAGGCAATATCTTTATATCATAATGATATTTTCGACTTTGAAGAATTCTACTCCCGAAATAATTTCAACCATTGATGCTAAAAAGTGTGTACCACAAATTTAGCTGTTAGCTTGGCGTTAGCTACAAAATTAAGACCCAAGGGGTTCAAACTCGTTGATTTTCACATGAAAATGAGCACCTTTTGGGTTCCTTCCAAAATTCCCTCCAGGGAATGGATGAGTTTAGCCCGCCCATCAACACTGGTAATAGCATCTTGAAACTGCAGAAATGTAATACATAAAAATAAACTCTATAAATGACAGCAGTGATGGAATGTTTGAAGTTCGAGAATAATATGACATTTGCTTAGAATTCAGCGAACAATGGAGAAATAACTGTACAATTTTCACCTGCAAACTAATGGAGTTCAGCAAAGATATTTCTTTAAGCATCAAATCCTTGATCTCCATCAAGGCATTATATGTGTCGTAGTGCTTACGGGTTTGCCGATGTTTTTTCTACGTAGTAGCCAGAACAGTTAGGACAGCTAATGAGTTAGTTTAACACATAATATCATTAGATTATGATGTATTTACCTGAATCTGATTATTGAGTTCAGAAGATCGTATGTCATACCTAAATTGTTAGATACTACAACATTAATATAGCTATAAGCAACCAACAGATTTTTACTTCAATTTTTTAGGGAAAAGATTCGAAACACTTAGATGTGTACTGCATGAGTTCAGCTTGTGACGGCACTTCATCAAGCTCCCGTTTCAATTGCACAACTGATCTTAGTTTGGTAGCAAGTTCCTGTCGAAGAAGCAGGTGACACACATTTCATCAAAATATTATCTAGAAAACACGCTGCTCAGGAGACAGGATGCCCTAAGAAAGTAGGATGAGTCAGTGATCAACTGGAAATTCAAACTAATTAAAATCTCGCTCACTCTTTAGGAAATGCTAGTTGGTGTCGGATTCTCAAGGTCTGATAAGCAAATGAAGCACTAAACAAAATTAATTTAATGTGATTATTATGTAACACCATTCAAGTATCAAATACAAAAGAAGAGAATACATGTTAACAAAGCTATGCCGGATTCATTTTCATACAACGGAGGAAATCGGAAAATTAAGTACATGACGAGGAAATTGCCAGCCCGACTCACATGAAGTATTTATTTTAATATAGAGAACTGCACAGTACGGAACTAACCTTCTTTCTCGAATCAAGCGTTTCACTGCAGTTTTGAAATGAAATATCAATGGCATCACAAAATCCATCATCATCTGTAGCACCACGTAAAATTTTATCCAGTTCCTCAACCTCCACTTGCAATCTTGACCACTCTAAATTCCGGCGGGATTGGAAATCTGATTCTTGCCTCTCAAGCCCCTAAGGGAATATACAGATATGGTTTCAATGGATAACAATGTCCAATCAGTTCTTCGTTGTAAAAGAAAATAACACACGATCATAAAAACATTAAACTTGGCACCAAGTAAAAAAAGAATTACAGCTTAATACAGGCAACACAAATGTAGACAACATATAGTGACCAATAATAAAAAAGAACTTTAAGAGGAAGTAAAACAACCTCCAAGGTCTCCGAAAGCAATACCAATCTCGAACACATTGAAGAATTCGAACTATATTTGTCAACTCTTTTATGAATTTGGGTGGTATCCAAAACTTGAGCCTTGTTTTGTTTCTGTCAATTAGCACAATATCAATACCAATCAACACAACAACTTCCAAGATAAAACCCCATTGTGAACAATTCATTCCTACCTCAAGCATAAGCAGACACAAATGTGAAAATGAGTTCTTGTTCATTGATTTTTATGAATGAAAAGTTACATGATAAAACCCCGTTGTGACCAATTCATTCCTACTTCAAGCATAAGCAAACACAAAATTTGAAAAAGAGTTCTTGTTCATTGATTTTTATGAATGAAAAATTACATGATTGATATGCAAATTTCTCCTTTACATAAGGAGTAGACATCTGAATCCAGTCCACAATCAAAAGATTTTAGCCCTAAGTCGAGATTTAATTGACAGAAAAAGGTTCAATCTGTAGCACAAGACAAAGACTATGAAACGTGAACAATCGTTTTTCTTCGAAGCAATACGTTCATCAAACAAGCCACTAAGTCCACACTTCCCCAGGCCACCAACTTCACGTGGTTTCTCCACATTTTTTGGTTGCACCATAAACTTCTGCTCTATCATTTGTTCCCTAGACTATATCAACATAAAAAATTTCTGATCACGTGAGGCTTTCAAAGATTTGATTAATGCTTCATGCTCTTTGTCATAATGAGAGATCACCCTCTACCCCAGATCGGTGCTATATGCTGCACATCTCACTTAGTAATCATTCTTTCAGATCAAAGATATTACAAGTTCGTTACAAACGTTTCAAGTACTATTGGATCAATTTGCCTCTTGCTATACACCATTCATGTGTTGGAACCTTATTTAGCATCATAGTCAAATAGTATACATAATCGATATTTCGATTAATGTACATATATTAAGCAACAAACCAAATATTTTAGATGGTGAATTAAAGAAAATAGAGGGGCAGCTGAATTGTTAAATTTCTAAATTTTCAATTTGTTCAAACATTTTCAATTGTAAGTGTAATGGATTTCAAATACATCAATTTTAGATGTGATTTCAAATCCATTTGCTTTAAAGTAATTTATAAATGCAAAGTTCTTCCACCTCAATCAAAATCCATGAATTCAGACGCAACATAAGGGTATTCATGTGTTAATGTTATCGATTACTGGGGGAGGTGCTCCTCGTTTGTGTAGCCTATAATATTTTGTCCAATAATATTATGGGTGGGAGAAACAATACCTTGTATGAATGGAAAACTTCCACCTCCGATTTAGACAATGGAGAATTCTCAATATTCAAGGAAATCGTGTCTTTTACCAATATGTTCAGGTCTAGCAATGTCATGGCAGTTGGTGATCTAAGGTATCACTCTGCAAATATCTCCACAAGAGCGCAACAATGTTGCAGACACTTAATTGCAGTGGACTCTCCTATTAGCATAGGGGTAAAAGGCAAGCTAAAAGCTGATATCAACAGCTATTATATTTAGATTGTTAGGCGAACCATGTCCACAGAGTAATCCACCGGACCGGCAATAGATAGTACGTGGAAATAAATTCCAGAAATTTGAAACACTACGATTAAGTATTGTAGAAGTGCACCATCCCTGATGGCCAGCAGGGTAAAAAATACTGCCCGATTGGAGATGGTTTGACACCATGAAAGAAATAATCTTGGTAACTGAACTATTAATGAGAGTTACATAAAATGCTAGCAGTAGATATCCAGCACGAAGAAAACTATTGTCTACGACATATCATCAATTTATATGGGCTACTGGCCAGGAAAAGATTCTAAATCCCCAACACTGTGATTTAACTGACAGAACAACGGATTCGATTTTATTTTCCAACAAAATGGTAAATTGAACAGAAAATGCAAGATGAAGCAATCAAACATCAAACTGCGTAAAACGACTGACCAGTATCTCAAGGTTCTGCGGAGAACTTTCAAGGTAAGGCGATTCCTTCTCAATCTGCGAATGATGATCTCGATCAAGATTCGAAAAACTAAATCCTCTAATTTGTATAGTTAAACATTGTGAAAATCAAGTCATAATAATATTTCTCGAATTCTCAAAACGAAAACGAATTGTGAGGATGAAACTACCTCGTTTTGGTCCATCGTTCTCATATAAACATTTTAGAAATCACCAGTTGGGGTTGCACAGTATTTTGTCGCATTTGGTTACAAGATTTGAACGAACAAGTTAATTTATTTCATTTGGTCAAAATAACGAAAAAACCAATGTGTAGAGGGATTTATAGTTTTTTTTTTAAATTAAAATAATAAAAATCAGTGTAAGATACTAGACGTCTCACGAATGTATAAATTATAATTGAACATATATACACACAAACGATATATATCTTTATTTTACATTTATTAAGTTTTACTATAATAATAAATCAACTTATATGTTTTATAGATATTGTTGTGTGAGACCTTTTAGTTACAAATATGAGTCGATTTGATACATCTCACGATATAACTTCATGAATTCGTTTTACATGTAGACATTTCTGAAATGAACTTTTTTTTCTCCAAAATATTTACACAAAGAACTTATGTCACAATCTGATATTTGTCCTAGATTATCAGAGTAACATGCTTAAATTACAGTGTTTTTTTGGGTATCATAATTTGATTGGAAACTTTTTAAATGATTGTAGTAAAACGATTGTGGCCATTAATCAAGGAAATCAATAACAAAATATAACAGAAAAGTAAGTGATATCACAGTACATTTAATATAAACATGAATGAACACAATTTATTTTTTTAATTAAAATACATAAAAAGATTCCATTTTGCATAATTATGATGAAAAATTATCCGAGCACAAATGTTTCTAACCTTGAAACGAATATTTAATAATAAATAGTTATTCATGTACTCAATCCAATAAATTCCAAATTTCTTACAAAAACAAATCAGACTACACTTGTAAACCAAAAACTAGACCATCTTAAAGTAGTTTCTCTATTAAACGATAACCGAGATAACTACCACATTACAGGTTCCCTTAATTCCCAATTATAAATGACTATTAATATATAAAAAATGAGACGATTACGCAAAATTGGAACTAAAGACCCTCTTGCGTATCATAATCGCCAACTTGCTCAAAACCCTTTGGTCCATATTCAAAGCCGTGATGAGCAAGGGAGGAACCTTTTTTTTTTATCTAAATTTGAAATATGTCGGCAAAAATGGCCCACCACGATTAAGAACAGTAGCCTGTCCAACTACAAATAAGTGAAGTAGGAGAGACCACATATGCTTCATCTCTGTTGTTCTTTGAATGTTTATGCAGAAATTATTGATCTGTTCTTTCCGAATTGTCTGGGCTGTTCTACTTTCTCTGTTTTCATTGTTTATTTTTGAGCAGAAATTTCATCTGGGTTTTTGTTCTTGAGGGACGATGATGATACACATAACTTGGTTCGCTCGTCGTGCATAATGGCCAAGCAGCCTTTGATGACACAGACAAGTATCTGAGTCCCCTATCTTCTTGTTCTTAGCTCACACATAATGAAAAGTTTGTTGATTTTCCATGTGTCAAAACGCATATTTTTGGAAACACATCAGTTCTAAGTTAGTTTTATGTTGTAAAAACTTGGATCTCAGATAGAGCACTACAATTTGACAAGCAATTCTTACTAATTCTGAACTGTTTAATATACCAAACAAAGTAACAGTTGGAGTTCCTATTCTTCTGAGGTTCCATGGAACTTTGGCCAAGAAAACAAGGCAGACAGAAACTTGACCTCTAATTCGCTCTCTGACAGAGATCAAGGTAAATGAACTGATCTTTAATTCAAGGTCTAAATCTAGACACGCTTGCTTGACCTCATAATAGTTCAAAATCTGAGTCTACAGACCATTTTTTTTTTGCTCAAGTTCAATGAGAATGAGTAAGATACGTAATGATTCGATTACTTGCAACCCTAATATTGGTGACAACCTCGACAATAATCAAAAGGTAAAAACTATGAAATGCACATACCTGGTAACAACCAATAACAAGCAATTATGAATATGAAGGATGGAACACACATGGTAGAATTTGTTTCCATCACACTATGGACCTTTGAGATACATACCTGAGTTTCAGTGTGGCTGAAGTTCACATACTGGGATATTTTTTCTGCTTGGAATGGGTTGGGTCATTTCCGGAAATGAGGATAACTTTTTTTTAAAATATTTAAGTCAGGTTTTTGGGCAGGTCGAGCCCGAGCTCGAGCAAACTATTAGTTCGAGTCGAGCTTGAAATTTTGAACTCAACCGAACTTGTGTTCGAGCAGACAAAATTTGTACCTAGTCGAGTTCAAGTAGTATGCTACTTGGGCTCGACTTGACTCAGCTCGGTTGCACAGGGAGCTACTATTAAATGCAATACGAATAATACCATTTATTGAATTGGTCATGAAATATATATCTAAAGAACAAAACAAAGTAAACAAGATCGAATCACATATATATAAGATAATTTCATTTGCCCTGTTAATGAGCTATCTTTACCTGAAATATATATCTAAAGAACAAAACAAAGTAAACAAGATCGAATCACATATATATAAGATAATTTCATTTGCCCTGTTAATGAGCTATCTTTACCTAGTTCACCTACTTAAACCATAATAAACTGGACGAAACACACATTTTCAATAATTATGTATATTTCCAACATGACACCACAATCAAATTCATAATCATAAAATTAAATCATCAATTTCAAACCAAATTATGATATAATTAGTTACTATAAATAATGAATGAATATCAAATACTGATTGCTAATTTTAATTAACTCAGCTCGAAAGTGATTTGGCAATATTTCTTTAGAAGTATGCCTTCGGTTACGTAGTAGCAACATTAGTCGGTTTATGTCTGCACTGTTTTTTGTGGCCTATGAGTACTATTACCAAATTGGCTTGCTCGATATGTAGATGTTCATGCCTCATAAAGAAATTATATGGGATAATAAAGAATTCGAAACCAGACATCTCAACGTTGGATCATAATAATTTGCATAAATGCAACCAAGTGGATCAAAACAATGAAGTTTCACTCAGTTACATTAAAACAGAGCTTAGCCTCATCCCAAGGGCCATTGATCTCAAATTTATACTCCTGAATCCTAATAATCCAGTTGGGGCAAACCAGATTGACAAAAACCAGTACACTGAGCAACAAGATAAAGAGCAACCGATGCAACTAAAAACAATGTTACCACCATCACACTACTGTGGAACACAAGTGCAATCGAAAAGAGAATTTCTTTATGCAGTAGGTTACCAACGGAGATAACAGAAAGACTTGCCAGGAGAATAGGACGATAGCAAAAACGTGAAGCCTCGATGGAAGCCGAGACACAATTAAAAGTGAAGCGACGATACAAGCATCAAGAGAAATATTGCTCGAAAGAGGGATGGTCCTCTGAATGTTCATCTAAGCGACTATTTATTTTCAGCTGTTGAAAGAACGACAAAGAACCCGACTCCAAGAAGGACAATGCCAAGTAACAAGAGGGATGCTCCTCTGAATGTTCATCTAAGGGTATAAGTCCAGACCAAAACAACGAGAGCGACAGTGCACAGATATTGTGAGATGGAAAATGAGTCTAGAATCACCTTAACAAAGTCTCTTTTCACAACATTGGCATTCGTAATCATGTTTCTAAGAGTGATTCATCAGCGTGATTGTGAGCGAAACCAGGTTGCAACCCACCGCATGCAACTTTCACCATTCAAAACAGATTAATGATTTCCAGAAGATTCAATAACGCAACTTATACCATTTCTTGCCCAGCGAAGAGTAAATGCTTAGTAATTGGGGCATTATGTCGATCACGTGGAAGCTCAAAATCATATACCAGCTGAAAACAAAATCGGCACAGAGGAAACGATCATATTAAAAGAAAGAAGGTAAAGCGAATAAAAAATAGATCTTGTCTTCTCAGAAAAAACAAAATATAAAAAATAAAAAAATAGGCAAGAATCAGAATTTTAAAGTACAAAGTGGGGTTAACGACGGAGGAACGCTTTCAGTAATTCTGTCGAGGGTTTTGCTGAAACACAGAATATTTTGGCATTGTTTAGATTTTAAATTAGGAATGATTTTTATGAGAGTTCATTAGCTACAGAATGGATAATTAAACGGTAAATTGCTAGTAAATCCCCAAATCCAAACTATTTTTGTGTTCCAGTCCCCCGTCAAGAGTATTATGGTTTCAGTCCCTGACCCAATTACAAACTTGTTTTGAACTCCCTGATCTTGCAATTTTACGAATTTACCCCTCCCCAAATAATACACAAACGTTTGATCGATTATTTCTTTTCAATCTTCCCCAATTCTTGACCACAGTCCACATTTGCCGACCACCACTCCAGATCGAATTGGGTTGCTGAATCCCGTCAATTGTTTTTCTTATTAGTCATTGTCATCCAGGATATTGATTGAAGATGACCAGCGAAAGATGCCCTGTTTAAGTATAATTGTAAAATCTTAGTTAAATTGGCTGAATTTTTAACAAAGGAAGAAAAATAACAGGATTGTGTAGAAAACAATAAGGATGTTTTAACATATTATTACAATTTAATATATGATAAATAATATTTATCAAAACTAAGTTTAAAAGTTGTTTTCACTCTTTAACAAAAATATTTAATACTAAATTTAGTTATTTATTAGGTATTTGTTCTTATGAATATATTTGGCAACTTAAATCCTTTACTAATGTCCGTTGCATGAAACTTGAATATCGTCTGTCGCGACGTGCAAATAGTGCGTGATAATTTGTAAAAAGCATTACTCTGCACGTTCTCTGGATTCATTTAACTTAGACGGAATTATTAACTATGAAGCTTTAAAAAACTTTTTTTAGCAATGTAATTTTATGGATTTAATGATTTTATTAAATTAATAGATTTTTATAGAGTCGTCTATTTTCATGGACTTTTATGAATTTATTTTCACGTATTTATCTAGATATTTATAGATTTTTCTTTAATATTAGTGAATTTTTATATGAATAAGCTATAAAATAAAACTTTATGCTGAAAAATAAAAATAATTTTTTGAAATATTTTAAGTTGATGTCACTTTATAAATATTTTATATATATATATATATTATGCATATATATTGATACCTCGCACATCACATCGAAACCCGAGGAGTTTCACCAGTCAGAACACCTCTTGCCCCGACGTGGCCATCACCTCTTGCAGGACACCTCTTGTAGGAACACCTCTTGCAGGAACACCTCTTGACCCGAGGTGACCATCAGCTCTTGAAGGAATACCTCTGCACCTGTTGCAGGAACACCTCTTGCAGGGACACCTGTTGCAGGAACACCTCTTGAACCGAGGTGACCATCAGCTCTTGTAGGAACACCTCTTGACCCGAGGTGACCATCAGCTCTTAAAGGAATATCTCTGCACCTCTTGTACGAACACCTCTGTGACCATCAGCTCTTGTAGGAACACCTCTTGACCCGAGGTGACCATCAGCTCTTAAAGGAATATCTCTGCACCTCTTGTACGAACACCTCTTGTAGGGACACCTCTTGCAAGAACACCTCTTGACCCGAGGTGACCATCAGCTCTTGCAGGAACACCTCTTGACCCGATGTGACCATCAGCTCTTGCAGTAACACCTCTTGATCCGAGGTGACCATCACAAGCTCGAGTCAAGAGGACCGAACAAGTGTTTGAACTCTCGGGAACATCCTATGTTGGATCTGTGTAACAGATCATATCTTAATTTTGATAAACACAAAATCTGATGTTATGTTTCTAACGATTTAATCGAGTGCGTGGATCTAAGTTGAAGTAGATCAGACGCGAGCTGAAAAAGCGCGAATAGCAGATAGGCTGCGAGCTGAATAAGCGCGCTGTAGTAGATCGGAAGCGAGCTGAAAGCGACGAACTGAGTGCTATTGAGAAGATGTCCAAGCTGATCCAGTAGGGGGACGTCCAAACTGGTCCATCAGATGACATCCAAGCTGATTCAGCTTAGAGCGAAGATCAGCACAGAAACCAGTTCAGAGCAGGTATCAGCTCATGAGAGAAGCGGTTCAGTTCAGAGATCAAGTGTAGATAAGAGTTCAGCTTACAGATCAACGAACCAGGAGCTTGGATCAGATCATCTTAGACAAGCAGCTCAGATGTTTCAACTTAAAAAATTTCAGCTCAGGACTTCAAATCATAACATATATATTTCAAATCAGTAGCTCGATTTGACGTGTTGACTTCTGAGGACCATTTATAGTCGTTGGAACATTTTCGTCTAAAACAAGAATAGTCTAAAGCTTCTATATAAGAGTTGCCAAAATTGTGCAAAAAGCGGAGAGTATTTAGTGATACAGTACAAGGTACCGTACAAGAAATAAATGCACATTGATTTGTCTTCAGGATATTTTTTCAAGGATCCATCCGATGTGTCTACAAGTAACATTTATTACCGTTGAATGCCAATAGCATATAAGAAGAAGTAAGCTCATGACAGACACAACGAAAACGAAACAACAACAAGCAATACACATACATGAGAACAACAACAAACGTGACAACCAGCAATACGAGTTCTATTCAGCTCACAGAGAGTTTCTAGTTACTAGTTTTAGCTTGTTGCTAAAACTTTCTAGGCTTAGCTCTTTCATTCAGCTCAGAAGAAAAGCCTGAGATAATATATTGTAAAACACAGTCTGCGTGCTGGTGTATTTTTTGATGCTAGGAGTTAGATCAGGTGAGGCCTAACTGACTGGATTAAGATACATTGTATTCAAATCAAATTTTTTAGTGAAATCTTTCCAATATTTGAAGTATGGGAGACGTAGAAGCATTGCTTCGAACTTCCAGAAACAAACTCTTAATCTTAGCTATTTTTATTTACCTGCATTGTTCATATTATTCACTTTTTAATTGAACTTTTTCGCAAAAATTTTTATTGCTCAAGAAAATAGTTTGACCAGAAGGTGCTATCAGCTGGTAACACAGCTGATCTACAAATATTTTTAAAACACAAAGTTTTTGAAAGGAGTTTATTGAACCCCCTTTCTATATTCTTAACTTTGTTTTTTCGATCCTAACAGACCGGATCAGGGTTAAAAACACTCTGATACAATTTAATAAGGTCGTAAAACACGGATAAGGGTTTAGAGGGAGGGGGATGAATAAACTCAATTGAAAAACTTTAATGTTTTAAAACAATTTCAGGATTAGCTTCAATAAATACTAAGTCATGTACTCAATCTGATACGATCTCTTGTAAAATAAATAAATTATGCAGAAATATCACAATTGAGCAGTGAACTAAAAATAGATATCGTATGAAAACTGGAAATACTAAAAAAGACAAGAGAATCCGGTTTGTTTATGGAAGTTCGAAGCAACACTTCTACGTCTCCCCTTCTTCCAAGCTGGAAGGATTTTACTAGAAGATTTTGATATAGAATAACTGGTATCCTAATCCACTCAGTCTGACAGCACCCGATTCAAACTCTTAGTATCACAACACAAAACAACTCGCAGGCTGTGAAATCTCAAATACAGCATGCAGGTTGTGAAAATGAATTGAGAAAGGCTTTTTGATAATTTGATATGTTCAATACAAGCCTATTGTATTCTGCACTCAGCTGAAATACGTTACAGAAGATTCAAATGAAAACAATGAAAAATATATTCCGTGGAAGATGAGAGGAAGCAATCGTTGTAGCTCAAGAAATTGTTTTGTTCAAAATCATCGTGCTTCTCTCTTGCCCTTGTTCTTCCTTATATAGTCTTAGGATTCAAACGATAATAAATGTGTCAATTAGACTCAATTTTTGAATCTTTGTCCATGCATTTATTGACCATTTAATGATCATCCTATGTATCGTACAGCTTCATCAAATGTATCTCCCAAAAGCAAATCTCATATACGGCTTGACTCTTGACATATCTGATATTTAGCTGAAAAGCATATCTGCTACGTCCCTTTTGTCAAGTCAATGCCTCAAATATTGCTCTTTCTCTTTCCTTGTTCTGATGTGATCTACAAAACTCCACTGACACTGTTCTACTTTTGAACTAGTTTGAAACTTCAATCTGATCCGATCTGTTCTAAAGACTAAGTTGCCATTACTTAGTCGATCTGATCCAAAATGTTCTAAGGCTTGAAGACACTTGGTGGAACCTGCTACGATTTGTATCAATCTGTTTATGAGCTCCACCCAGCTCTGATCGGATTGCCCTTCTGAACTGATCTGCAGACTAAGTTGTCATTACTTAGCCTGATCGGTTTGTTGCGCTTCCTACGCCTGAACTGATAGCCTCTGAGCTGATTTTTGTCTTAATCGAAACTAGAATATTTTCCCAATAAAGAAAATATTTATAAGAGAATAGAGAAAAAAGGGAGGAAAGAAATTACGAATCCCATAAATTCTACTTTCAATCAAAAAAATATTGACATTTATTGTTATGCTTTGCATTAATATCTTTATATCAGCGACTTTCATTGAGTTGTTAAAATTCTATTGAAATTTTGAATATCTGTTATTTTAGAGTTTTAAAAGTTAATGTTGAATAATACAAAATTTTCGTGGAGTTTATAAAAGTCGTTATTGAATATTACAAAATTTTCATGATATTTATAAAAATAATTATTGAATATTTTTGAATTTCTAAAATACACAAATATATTTGAAATTCATTAATTTGCCTCAATTAAATACACCTCTTTGAAATCCTAATTCCTAACTACATAGGCTTTGAGTTTCATTATCTATTAACAAATAGACGTAAGAAGGCAATAAATTAATGAGATATACGGATCAGCTAGCAGAAATATTCTTTCCTTTTTTCTTTTTTGAATTACACTTATCATTTTATTCGCCTTCTTAAATTATTTAATTAATAATGTATTTGCCAAATGGCGCTAGTTCTGTTAGAATAATCAAAAGTCATATCTATACATATTATTGATTAATTTTTTTCTCGCAATGTCTGAAACTTCTAAAGTCATATTCTATTAAGTCTCTTAAATAACCAAAAGTCATATTTTCGGAATGTCTGAAGCAAAACATAAACCACTATCTGTTTCAAGGGCTGACGCCCTTTTGATATATATTAGGGGTAACTTTGATGTGACATGTTATAAAATATAAAATAGAAATTAAAATAAACACCAAAATATTTATATGTAAAACTTTAAAAATTACTAGGGTAAATATCAAAGAAAAGATAAATGATGGGATGAGTTACCTACCGGGAATTTCTCGTACATCAAGCTGTTGACGTTACACGTTTAAAGCTCTTGTACGTTCAAATTGATTAAATTTTTCTCCAAATGTCTCAAACTTCACTTCTGAACCATTACATAAAGCAAAAAGTATACCCCGTATCTAGGAGATGACGAATTTCCCCGTGTGTTGGTTGAGAGAAAAATCCGAAACGAACAGATTTGGGATTTTTAAAATCCCCAAATCAAATGAGGATGAATATATATATATATATAATAAAATAATATTACTATTATTATTTAATACATGTTTTTATAAATTAAAAACCTTTAAAAATATAATATACAAACGTTTTTTTTCTAAATCGTACAAATAATAACTAGATGTAGAATACATGTATAGAAAATTATTTATTAATCAAAAGCACAACTAATATCAAAATAAAAGCAATATAATAAAATTCTTACCAATGAATAATCCATTCGTCTATATGCATACGAATATAACATTTGAATACGACACCACAATCCTGCGGGCTTTTTTTGAAAATACAGCAAAAACAAAAAATATATATATAAATAATGTAAATATGGAAGGTTTGCAAAACTACTGCAAACCGCTATTATAAACAGCGGACGGTGGAATATAACGCAGCGTCCTCTCTTCACAGTAGCGGACGCTGCAGGTTTTTTTTTTTCTTTTTTATATTTAATTAAAAAAAAAGACCAAAACCAAACCTGGACGCCGCATGTAAAGTGGAGCGCTGCGGTATCTTTTTTTTTCGTTTCTTTTAAACAAATATTATTTTATTTATATATATTAAGATTAAATTAAAAATAATATTTGTTTTGAAAAATGAATAAATATTTAGAGTGTGTTTCACATTAATCCATCCATATTGGTTTCTTGAAGTAAATGCAATTCAAATTATTTCAATTGCTTGAATAATTTGATGAAATCAAAATGTCTGTTGTTCTCGTAATAAACAAGCAGCTTCTGTATTTTGAGTCGCATATATAATTGGTTTAATTATACCTATAATACTAATAACGTAATATGGATTAATATTTTTTTGCATTGTAATGGTTTATTTGTAAGTTTTCACAAAGCATATGAACGTGATATAAATAGGCTTTTTTTTTTATATAAATTTAGAAAAAAATCCAAAATTGTCGCGTGTGCTGCAATTAAATGTAGCGTCCGCTGTTGTCTGCAGCGCACGCTATAATTTAAATAAATTTAAAAAAAACTGCAACGTTTTTTAATTTATTTATTTAAAAAAATGTAGCGGACGCTGCAGTTTTTTTAAATTTATTTAAATTATAGCGTGCGCTGCAGTCAACAGCGGACGCTACATTTAAATTGCAGCGCACGCGGCATTTTTGGATTTTTTTAAATTTATATAAAAAAAAGCCATTTTATATCACGTTCATATGCTTTGTGGAAACTTACAAATAACCATTACAATATAAAAAAATATTAATCCATATTACGTTATTAGTATTATAGGTATAATTAAACCAATTTTATATGCGACTCAAAATACAGAAGCTGTTTGTTTATTACGATAACAACATACATTTTGATTTCATCAAATTATTCAAAATTTGAAATAATTTGAATTGCATTTACTTCAAGAAAACCAATATGGATGGATTACTGTGAAACACACTCTAAATATTTTATTCATTTTTTAAAACAAATATTATTTTTAATTTAATCTTAATATATATAAATAAAATAATATTTGTTTAAAAGAAACGAAAAAAAAAGATACCGCAGCGCTCCACTTTACATGCGGCGTCCAGGTTTGGTTTTGGTCTTTTTTTTTAATTAAATATAAAAAGAAAAAAAAAACCTGCAGCGTCCGCTACTGTGAAGAGCGGACGCTGCGTTATATTCCACCGTCCGCTGTTTATAATAGCGGTTTGCAGTAGTTTTGCAAACCTTCCATATTTACATTATTTATATATATATTTTTTGTTTTTGCTGTATTTTCAAAAAAAGCCCCTATAAGATGCTTTATGCCAGCAATTTCGTATTTCATGTCAGTATTTTAAGGATAAATTTTTAATAACTCCCTGAACCAAAACATAAATTTACTTCCAGTTTCTGTCAAAAAAATTTGTTTGCACTCACTTATTCTAGAAAAAAATTATTTAAAGTCCCTAGGACCACAAGTTTTTAGCCGATATAATTGGGTATAAATTATTGAAAATAGAGTACATAATATATGATATTTTCGAATACCAACTGTTTCGAATCCGATACTAATATATGAATTTTGAGTATAAAACATATATACTGTCTTGATATTAATAAAAAAAATTGTTTTTATTTAGTGATAATCGATAGAAAATATTTGAAATAGAGTATTAGTATATGATAATTGAGTAACAATTATTTCAGGTTCGATACTTGAATATGATATTTGAGCACCCAAATATATGTAGCATGTTTTTATCCAATAAAAATTTGGTACAAATTATTGAAAATAGAGTACATAATATATGATAATTGAGTACAAACTATTCAAATTCGTTACTGAAATATGATATTTGAGTACATGAATATATAACGAATTATGATTATAATAATTTTATACTCGAACTCTTAATTTTCGTACTGAATCTAAAACTATTTGCACTCAAATATCATATAGTATGTACTCTAATTTCAATCATTTATACCCAATTTCTACCGAATAAAAACATGTGGTGTTAGGGAGTTAAACAAATTTTTCTAGAACCAGGGAGTGCAAACAAATTTTTTTCCTGATAGGGACTGGAAGTAAATTTATGTTTTGGTTTTGGAATTTAAAGCAAATTTACCATTATTTCAATGTGATTTGAAAAAATTAAAGAAACTTAACAAATATAATAACTCACAATTTAACTGCTCAGAGGATCAGAAACAAAGAAACACCAACTTACAGATGATAAAAATGTTATTTTTCCTTTTGTATGTATTATTAACCTTTTTGTGTTTAGGAGGAGCCACTATATTGTCAATTAATATTCAAATATCTCACATGAACAAATATCGAGTATTATGAATTTCACAATTGTACACAAATTGCATTTTTTTTTTACCAATTAATATAAGTTTTAGTGATAACATAATGGATGAGTTAATAAATAATTTGGAATAGAACGATACTATGCATAATAGAAGAGGAACTTGTATTGATCAGATTAGGACAATCAGTTTAAGAGTAGTTCAGATCTGATATTCAAGATCATATTAGAGTTCAGCTGGATAGCGAGTAAGAGCAG
Organism: Dorcoceras hygrometricum; assembly: GCA_001598015.1. Classification (NCBI taxonomy): domain Eukaryota; kingdom Viridiplantae; phylum Streptophyta; class Magnoliopsida; order Lamiales; family Gesneriaceae; genus Dorcoceras; species Dorcoceras hygrometricum. The sequence goes on along the minus strand of KQ990063.1, from coordinate 44,527 downwards.
ATCAGATGAGCGAGTTAGAACAGATTAGATCGTTGGATCTCAAGTCTATAAGTATCAGATGAGAAGAGAAGAACAAGTCTTCTTTTCGGTGAAATTTATCTTTGACTTTCTAAATTTCACATATTCAACAACCTCTGTGCTTACACTTTGAGTATAAATTCAGGCTTGTTGAATCAACTCAGACTTACACTAGCATATAATATCAAATTAGCTTGAGAGATTGTGTTTATTGTAAACTACAGAGCCTATTCTGTTAGGTGTGATTATAGTAGGAGTTCAGATTAGATGTGAGTTGAGTTGAAGGGTTTGATTAATTTGTGTAATTAGATCAAAACCTTGTAGTAGAAATCCTTCCATATCGGAAGAAGGGGAACGTAGAAACTTAGTTTCAAACTTCCATGAGCAAATTTCTTGTCCTTATCATTGAATTTACAGTATTTTTATTCACGGATTGGTCAAGGTGTTGTCCACACAATTCACTTTGGACCTTGAAAATTAACACGAACGGAGACTTAATCTTAGCTAGTAACTCAACTGATTTTAAACTATAGAATTTCAAAGAAAATTTCAAAAAATTTATTCACCCCCTGTAAACTCGGTTTCCCGATCCATCACTTTTCAATATTTTTGGCAACTTTTAGAAGTTTTCCTGAAACTTAATGAAACATCATCATATGAGGCACACTATTGTCTCGGATATTTTTTCAAGAAAAAAAAATTACTTAACTAAAATTTTAAAATAAGGTAATCCTCTAGAAATGGAAACAAAAAAATATATCTTGATTACACTTTTAATTGTTGGTTCTTTTGGGGATCTAATTATAACTATTTCAAGGAAAGAATGTACCCATCACATTTACAATTTTTTTACCAAATTTAATTTTTTATTCACATTTTCACATATCTGTACGATAATAGGTTTTAATTAGAAGTAATGTTGTCATTATTTTTAAATAAATTATTTTTTTCATAAATTTTGAAATTCACACTTCAAACAAAAATGTTGGGATATGCAATAATTGCCCAACTGTTAAAAGAATAATAAAAAAACGTGTTGTTTGAGCTTTAGTATAATTTAAAAGGTTGGGCCGAGTTAAATTTTTATAATCATTTATAACTCTCGGTAAAACAACGAGCACTCGGATCCAAAAAACAAAGGTCTAGTATGAATAATATACAAATTTTTTTACAATTTTAAATCGTAGTTCTTCAGCTCGTCCCATACGTCCATCACAACGTCTTCCATCAAGGAAATCTGCTAAACCAAGTAATGTAATTTTCCATCATTTCTAGATTGATCGCCTATTCCCACATCTTAAACTACGAAGTTGGGGAAAAACAACGTTAGAAAGTAACGACTTCAAAGTTTTTTTTAAACACATTTAATGGAACATTTATAGGAAACATGAAATAAAAACGAAAATAGTTGCTTTCATAACAATTAAAACCATCAATCCAACAAAAACAATGCAAAAGCCAAAAATAACATTCCAATAACTTTGAATTCAATTAGTGCATGCATGGAACAAGATATTAAACATTCGGGCAAATCATCAAGCATTATGAGCCGTTGCAAAGCTTGAAACAGCCTGAATCCTGCTGGTGTCTCCTCGAATCCATACCATGCTTGCATATAAGCCATGTACCAGTAAGCATCACCCCTGTAAACCCCAGAAAAGTTGCAATGCACAACCGCAGAACCCAGCGTCTTATTCCCTGTTTATATTTGTCTGTCCAATTTTCCAACTGTTGATGTAGGATATTGTCTCTGTTATGCAATCTTACTCCCAAAGCATTGTATTCGGTCCATGTACAGTCACGCATATTCAGGACCTGGACATACTCTTTTCCGACTGAAGCGAGAGCGAAGATGTTGAGAATTGCAGCTAATAGAGAGAGTAAGAAAACGAACCAGGTGTAGGAGCAAACGAGGGAAGAACTGTTGGATATTGCGGTTACGATGACGCCCTGGAAAACGAAGTAATAGTTTGCTAGTTGGAAGGCTGTGCTTTGTAGGGTTTGGATCCGAGCTTGCTGTGCTCCAACCAGTTTCCTCAACTCCCCGAGTCTTTCTTGTTCATTAATGTTTCGGTTATTTGGGTCTTGGATTTCATTTGCATCGTCTGCATCCATGTTTTTTTCTTAAATGAATGCTATACTTTTACATATAATATATGAAACATATTATCTGATTGTATGTAGGAATGGGAGTGAGTTGAGAAACAGCTTAGGCTCTGTTAAGAGCCAGCTTAGGCAAAAGAGAAAGAAGAGAAAACGGGAAAATTGAATAATTTCATTCCAATCGTGAATCAATTACAGAGGTGATATATATATCCTATTATAGTGTGTGAATGACGTGAAAGGATCCTGCAAATCCAGTTGAAACAAACTAACAGCTCCAACAGTAGAACAGCTTAGAGGAAGACGAGAACATTCCAACAGCTTAGAGGAAGAGGGAGAAAACGTAACAGCTCTGGGCCTAGCTTTGTTTATTGGGCCTGAACTGAATTTTCCGGTTTTAGACTAATAATTTGTTGTCTATTTTAATTCAGTCATTTTTACTCAGGAGTGTTGATTTGGTGGTGGAAAATGATGATGCGACATGTATGCAAGTCACGTCATCACCATAATAAATTTGAAATTAACTTTAGTGGACAGAACTGTTAGTTTAAAGTTATAATGTGCATGGATGAAAAGAAAAAAATGTATAAGTTACATGATAAAAAATATAATTTTCCTAGCGTAAGATTATCTGTGACTATGTTTCCATATGATATTTTGATTATTTAGTTTGAAATTTATTTTGCCTATTGGAACTTAAGTTGTGCTTGGATGAAATGATTTAATTTGGAGAAATATTTGAAAATTTGATTTGAATGGCACTCATTTAGGATGTAATTCAAATCCATCATAATTAACATTAAACAGATCAGCAAGGGATGGATTTCAAAACAAAAAAATTGGGATGAATGACTTCTTAGGAAACTCTTATTGTTGGAGTGCAATAATTGTCCCTACTAGGTAGAGCGATCGAACCGTGGCGCTTGTGTTGCTATACGGTTTAAAAGATTAGAGTTGCCCTATTACCACCAGCTATAGCTTTCGGTAAAGCGGCAAGCGCTCGGTCCTACAATGGTATCAGAGCCAAGGTCATGTCTATTCCCATTGATTGCAAATAATGCAATTATTGGGAGAGAAATTGTTGGAGTGCAATAATTGCTCCTGCTAGATAGAAGATTGAACCGTAGCGCTTGTGTTGCTATACGGTTTAAAAGATTAGAGTTGCACTGTTACCACCAGCTATAACTTTTGGTAAAGCGGAAAGCGCTCGGCCGTACACTTATGTTGTGCAATAATTGCCCCTGTTTGGTTGAGTGATCGAACAGTGGTGCTTGAGTTACTATAGAGTTTAAAAGATTAGAGTTGCAATATTACCATCAGCTATAACTTTTGATAAAGCGACAAGTGTTCGGTCCTACATCTTATGTTTCAAACTGCTTACATTGCGTTGCTTGATCTGGTTGGCTAGGTGAACCGTAATAGAGTGACGTCATATCATAATGGGTAATACTATATTTGTGAGGATAGAGGCCATGGTAGAGGAATGATCAGTCTGATCTCTTAAGGATATGAGATATAACCAGTAGTTAGACACAAACATTTTTCATTTATAACAGAGATATAAATGAATATTTATCATTTAACAAATTTTATTTTGTCAAAATAATATTTACATGGATATAGTACTAAAGATTTCTATATTATTAACTAAAAATATTTCCATATTATTAATTTTGAAATTATTCTTTTTTTAATCAGAAATTCTATATATATATATTTTTGAAATCTCAAGGTGTTTAAATGAAGCACTATTAAAGAAGACATTTCATGAACTTGAGTGTAAGGACTGTAATTAATAAAAGGTATTTAGCGATCTAATTAGTTCATATTAGTGGTTAAATTAGTCGCGATGATTCAACTTATGGAGTTAGCGGCCAAAATAGAACAGCTCTGACGCAAGATGATTTGAGACTACGCACTAAGCTAGTGCTGAACGGCCGCAACTTGGTAGTTGTGCTGATTGGAGTTTATGGACATAAGCTAGTGTCAGCTCAATGGCGGTCTGAGTGCCCGAAGCTGGTATCAGATCAGCAGAAGTCGAATCGGAAGAGCTGAACTGAACTAGTAGTGAACAGATCAGATCAGAGGTCTAAGCTGGAGCAGCACAGACCAGACCGCGGATCAACATCATGTCAGGCTTATCTTTTACACATGTCGGATCATGCTTATCGTTTCAAGATGACGGTCCATACTTATCTTCTCGAGTTCCAACCTCGATATTTTCTGGGCAAGCAGTGGTACTTACTATTAATAAGATATTTCGCAATTCTGATCGTGGAGATTGATTTAAGATACTTGGACAAGAAGAAGAATAACTGGAAAAACAGATTTAACGCGTTACAATCTTGTACTAGTTTGGAACTGCACAACGGCCAAACCAAGAAAGCAAAGAAAAGCTTCGGAAGCTATTCTATTCGTCCCTCAGCGATCTTAAAGGTGGGGGGAGAGCTGATTCGACTTGACAGGGGTAGCGAGAGATTACGACATAGAAGTGGGACGACTGGATTGAGAAGGATGCCTGCTGTCAGCTTAGCCTGGGAAGATAGTATAGCTGTGTATTTATGATATATCTAGATTTGAATAAGACAATAGACACTTGATAATCGTTTGACAGTTTATTCTCAGGTTTGTACATTAACATATTTTTGGAAGCAAATAAAAGTATTTGTAGCCAGATCTCAATATTTTCGTGATCTTGTACAAAAAAAAAAAGATATATATCCTATTAATTAACTTGGCTTAATAATGTTTATTGGATAATTGCCCTCTAAGAATTGATTAGCGCCGATGTCCTCACATTGAGAGAATGATTCTTGGTTACCGAAATAAACTAGTGTCAGTAATCTTTTGAATTCTTCAGGTTGCATTTTCACTAGTCCTAAACTTATAAGAAATCGGTGTTGTTGTAATTGCAAATCTTGTAGATGATTAAGTTAAGGATAAGATATATAGTATCTTTGGAACGTGTTATACAAAATGAAGCACTCATATCGACAAGAAGTTTTCACCACTCATATCGACAACAAGTTTTCACAGTTTATCGTTACATGCAGCAAGAATGCAAGACCAAAAATTTAGATACAATGAGAAAAATTATATGAATTTGAAGAAAAACAAAGAACGATAGAATCATATTTTACTAAATTTTCCTGCTTGTATTTTGTAAATTTAGTGGATTATTAAATCATGAAATAACAGAACCTTATATTAATTTAAGGGTCTTCCAAATATTTATTATGCTAAATTGCCGGAATTATTGGTTCAGTGACCTATGTGTGAACTGGGAAAAATAGTTATTTAGAGTTTCTATTAATTTAACGAATATTAATTTAGATAGGCTCATTGTAAGTACACACATGTATCCAAAGAATTAAAATGCAATCATGCCTTTATTCCAAAACGATCACCTCGAAAGAAGAATATGTAGGACCGAGTGATTGTCGCTTTATCAAAAGTTATAACTGGTGATAACAATGCAACTCCAATCTTTTAAACCATATAGCAATTCAAGCACCACAGTTCGACTGCTCTACCTAGCAGGGACAATTATTGTACTCCAACAATCTCCTCCCAATAATTGCACTCCTTGCAATCAATGAAATCGAACCCGCGATCTTGCCTCTAATACCAATTGTAAGATCGAGCGATTGCCGCTTTATCAAAAGCTATAGCTGGTGGTAACGGTGCAACTCCAATCATTTAAATCGTATACCAACTCAAACGTAACTGTTCGATTGCTCTACCTAGCTAGTACAATTATTACACTTCAACATAATATATAAAATATTTTTATCTTATTAATACCAAATAGGATTAGGTAACAATCTCCAATTCCGTAGTATTAAAAACATATATTCAAATTGCAGTTGATTACTCTAATTCACTATTATATAAGGATGGAGAATTGGCAACCATTTTATAGAAAAAGGTATATTCAAGTTGCAATTAAAATATTGGTTTTCTGTAAAATAATATTTATACTAATAAAATTACTCACGTGCAAATGCTAATTCAAAGAAATCAGCCAATAATAATCATAAATATAATTCTATAATTCTATGAAAAATATTACAAATATCTATAGATTTTTTATAAGTTTGTTAGGATCCGAAAACAAGTTGGGGAGTTCGGGAGGTGGGGTGAATGAACTCCTTTGCTAATATTTCTCAAAAACTGATTTCGAAATATTTTACAGCTTGTTGCTAACATCTAAGTCGAGTTATCTGTTTGGAGGGTTCTCAGTGTTAAGCTGTTGTCTCGTGTAATAAAATATTTTATGCGGAAAGAACACGATTCAACAGTGAACAGATAAGTGCGCAAATGTAATGAAGATAAGTTCGAAGTTAAATCTCCTACGTCTCCCCTTCTTCCTCAATAAGAAGGATTTCAACTAGAAGATTAGATTTATACAACTCCTTGTACAAACCCGATCCAACAGCTGGCAGCTGCAAGAACTCCTAACACTCAAACAAAGAACATAGGCACTCGATCTGGTTCGAAATACGAAGATACAGCTTTAAGCTGTTTTGCTATTATAGCACTCGACACTCTGTCTATGATTTACAAGGATAGCTCAACACTACATAGTGTGTGTACAAATATTGTGTGACACAGAATGGATAGAAACAATCTGTGAATGTGTGTCACTAGATCTGAGTTGGTTCAATGAAATGAACTTTGTTTTTGCTCTTGAAGGCTTGTAAGTTCGTAAGTTCGTTGTTGTAGCGAGGATTCGGTAATCAGTAAACTCTTCACAACTGATCTGTTCTTCTATTTATACCCTTTGGACACAACGGTAATAAATGTTACCAGTAGACACGTCGTCTGTATCCAAAGTGATATGTCTGCAGCGTCTTAAATGCTTGTGCTATTCTTGTACATCTTCATTTAATACGTTTCCTCTTTTAGCATACTCTGCGCCGTCCTTTGCTTCAAACCAAATATCTGTATATCTTGTTAGAGTAGGTGTCCAACTAGCCAAATTGTGGCGTGTGGGTTCTTGTTGACTCTATGTATAACGATCTTTATTTATGAAATTCGCATTCTTTTATGACATTCTTTATCATCATTGTGTTTATAATGTTAACAATTGTGTTGGATAAAGACCTAGAATGCACTATAGTGTATGTTAGATGTGATAGTGGATATGATGGCTATCATGAGACACATCTAATAGTCACCGTGTATTCTAAACTTGTTTCTAGTCGATTGGGCCGTCAAAATGAGGATAAGGCCGCCCGAGTTTGAGACTAGCATCTACGATGTGAAGTACCATATTTCATTGGTAGGGAACATTGTGATGTTCTGAGCATGCAGATAGATAGTGACCTGGTGATCTATCGAATTCCCTCGTTCGGAGTTTTCAAGTGGTTACCATTTGTCGAGTGGATTAAGTCCGATGTCTTGGTTGTACAGATTAGCCCTCATTACTCGAAACATAATTGAGGCTATACATGATAGGTGCCTCACTTTGACCCGTTTACCGACTCAGTTGGGGTCATCAGGTGGCGGGGTTGGGTGAGGTTCCGATGCATGTAGGAGTCGATGCTTCTTTGTCGAGGATTCACCGCTCGCCTTTGTGCGTGGATATCCTATGCCATCTGAGGAGATAATAGTGTGGCAAATCTCTTGCCAGAGTACTAGATGTGTTTTTGGTAAATGGGTTTACCTAGTAACACTTGCGATGTCACTATTTGATCTTCGAGATGTATGCATGGTTATTGGATCTCTAGCGACTCTCGTTTTACCAATGATCGTTGATCTGTCTGGATATTTGTGTTGAAAGGATCGTACTGTACGCTAACCATGACCGCTTGGTTCTTGCAGGCACTATCAGTGATACCTAAGGGATCATGGGGCGATGTTGCTAGACGCTTTACCATGATCCGATGGGTTAGTCCGAAAATATGGTTTCGGAGTCACAAATGTTGTGAGCCCACGGCTAGCTGTATCCCTGAACCATTGAGGGTCACACAAGTACCGATTTCTCAATTTCCGTACGGAAATTAAGCTCAATTTGTTGAGTATAGTAGGAGGAAGGATGGAAGTGTGACTTCCTAAAATTAAATCGGATCAAAATGTAATTTTCCTAAGCTTGGACTAGTTTGACTATCCTTAAAGCTTACAGGGGTCAAACTGCTATTTTGGATTAGGTGGTCCGAAAAATTATTTTCACATCATAATGCTCAGCTTTGTAAACTGTGTAGATCGGTCTGATCTGATCGTTGATCGGGATTATGATGGAGCCACAACGATGGACTTGAAAGCAATGTACATCTGGGCCCGGGCCCGACCCAATCCCATTAACTTTGGTTTAAGCCCATAGAAAATCTATAAATAGGGGCCTTGGGGTATTCATTGAAACACACCAAAAGCTCAGCAGCTTATAAATTTCTCCCTTCCTCTCCTCCCGCCGTCGTCGCCGCCCGTCGCCGTCGAAATTTGTTTCGACCGTTCCGACGAGGAGATTCCGTCCGTGAAACTTTCGTCGATTTTCTAGTGCAAACCGGCGAAGGAATTGAGATTTTGGTCGTAGATCGGATTAGGAGGCCAAAGCCTTTCAACCGTTGAAGTGTCAATTTCCTCGTGGAATTGGTCGGAGCCAGACGCCTAGACGCCAGCAAAGTATATTCTAAAACATCCTATGAATGTTTCTGAATTGTTATATAGGTGTATTGACCGTTCCCTGGCTTCAAAATTTTAATTCTTCCGCTGCGCCCCGGGAGCGGGATCCGGATCCGTCGCTGTGCCAACATATCTGAGATTAGCTCAAAGTAGTTTCAACGACTACAATTCAATACAGAGAGGTCAAATACTTCACATCATTCTGTACGAAAACCTCAACGTAATTTCAAATCCATTTTGCTAAGTTGTCTTTACTTAGCTAGTTTCTGTCTCTGTATCTAACTGCTCGAATCTGGTCTAAGCTGATCGATTCCAATCTGCTCTGAACTGATCTGTATTCTAATCCAGATAATAATCTTTGTTTACTTACTTCTGTAATCCGATATAGTATGTAGATTAACTTTACTCCGAGCTGGTTTTTTCATGCTGGTCTCCCAGCTGATCTGTTATACCACTTCGCGCTCTGAGCTGTTTTATCTCAACTTTTCTAGTTGTTTTTCTATCAACTGATAAAACGAATAGACGCCTGATCTGTTTATCTGAATTGATTTGTCCTTAATCTGAACTACTCCTTAACCAGCTTAGATCTGCTCTGATCTACTTTCTATAAACAATGCAGTATACTTTGTCTTGATCTGGTCGATCCATTTCTGAGCTGATTAATCTCTTTTATTTGTGTTCATCAAAACTTATAAATTTACTCCAACAAAGTTAAATCTACTTTAGAATTCTGTGATATTCTAAATGAGGCAATGGAAATTATTTATCAACCCTCAATCTATCATTTTTAAAAAGTTATCCAATCTCTTCAAAAAATATACCTCTTAATACATCTATTTGGCTCGTTTGACCTGCATAATGTTAAAACATCTATATTTAATTCGTAATTTTCCTGGCTAATGACATTACATCTTCTACGTCTTGGAAAGAGGTGCTAGATTTAGATCTCAGTCTAAATTTCCGTTGCATAAAAAAAGTGTTATTTCAAGTTGCAATTATATTAATCTAATCTCCAGTAATTTCAAAGCATAGAATTGGGCACCGTTTCATGTTAATTTCCCTATTAATAATGAATTTGTTGTCTTGATTTGAAGCATTTTAAGTCCATGGAAAGATTTTAATTAGTGACGTGTTTAATTTCCCCTACAAGGATTCAAGCTGTGTTGCGACAGCTGAAACATTAATGCTGGGGCGAGTAATATTCCTGTGATCCGTTATTATAATCGAATCGTCGGTTTCGATTATGGGAAATGTTCATTTTTCGACCGAACTTTGAGAATCAACATAGTGATTCCTGGTTATGGTCAGCATCTCTCGACCCACAGCTCACCCCTCGTCGTTGGCAGCTCACTCTCTTCTACGATGTGAACCCATCTCGATCTCAGTTCCTCTTTCTTCTAGTGAACCTAATGATATATCAAATATTTTGATTCAACAAGAACTAACAAAATCTCGATTCTCAAGCAATTAAGAATGGAAAATTTAACCAAGAAATAATTATGGAAAATAGCTTTTTTTAATGTATCACTGAGTACTTAATCTGTGTTGGTACATTACTAAATGTGTCGGTATTTTAAATTTCGTCCGTGTTCCCCTGGTTGGGCCGACGCCATTAATGATCATCTAACATCATATATGACAGTAATTATATATACATTTCCAGGTTCTATTTTATTGGCTATTGTAGACGCGCCAGGTTTAATTCTCTCCTGGTTCCTGGAAATTGAGGATTTTGATGCTTGCTTCTGCATTCCAAAGATATGATCCGATAGAAGTTTGGGGACGGTGAATCGGATAAGATCGCGTCCGAACCGAGGGAACAACATGGACATAATGCACTGACAATTTAAAAACATTTTCACGGAATATAGCTTGGAACTGCAATAATTCTGATTCTTGAAATGTTTGTGCATCGAGAAGCAGATCGAGTCTGATCTTAAATACCAGACGAAAATAATCCAAAATAATCTCTGCAAATTGAAAGCTTAAAGACACTTTAAAAAACATGAATGCAAAAAGCAATAAATAACTCATTTGAATCTGTTTATAGAAGTTTGAAGGTAACACCTTCGACATCTCTCATTCTTCCAATCTGGAAGGCATCACTAGAAAACTTTGATTTATATTCATCAGTACAAGACCACCTCAGCTGGGTCTTACCATACTGTCCAAGCTGAGACTCCTAGTCTCCAAACTCTACGTACTCAACACTTGTTTAATATCTCTGTGCAAAAGACTACAAACACTAAGTTTTACGTCTTCGTGCCAAGACAGAATACATTTGATGTTGATTTCACATTCACTCATCCAATCTGTTTCGCTCATGCTTTCGAATATATGAGTGAATGTGTGTGTGTGTGTGTGTGAGAGGACTCAACTATTTCAGCTCAGTTCTCATATTTGCTGCCTCACACACTGTCGTCTTCTTCATTGATCTTTAGGCATTACGAAGACTTCAACAACTACTGCACAGATTGATATTCTGATTGAGTCCGAACCTGAACTCTGTGCATCACCAGCAGCTTCTCTCTATATGCACACTTTAGAGATGTTGGAACTTTTTGAGAGCCATCACCTCGTTATCTTTTTTTCAGTTCAAATTATGTCTATATATAGCCTCTGTGCTGATGTTACCGTCGAAACAATTCCTAGCCATTGAAAAGCTTCTGTAAAGTTCTGACTTTTGTACTTATCATCATTTCCTCGTAAAGGATTAGGTGAGGCCATTTATTGTCTTTGAATTTTGCTGAACTGGCATATCATCGTACTGAATCAGTTTGAACTTCCTTGTTCAAATTGATTTGTCTTTCTGCTTTGATTCTCTTATCTGATCTTATACGGACTCTATTATGTTCGTGCTCTGAGCTTCTCTTCTTCTGATTTGTTCGGCTCTGCTGGTCTGAACCGCTCTATACTTCTCTGAGCTATACTTCTTCTGTTCTGAACTGATCTATTTTATTTGAGCTGATTACCTAAGTTGTCTACTTCTTTGAGCTGATCTGATCTGATATGCTCTAAGCTGATCTGCTTCTCTGATCTGATATGATCTAAGTTGGTCTGCTTATCTGAGCTAATCTGATTTGATATGCTCTACGTGATCTTGTTCTCTAATCTGATATGTTCTAAGCCGAACTGTTCTAATCTGAACTTCTCTAACCTGAACTACTCTAATACGAAGCTCCATCTTATGCGTTTCTTCTCCACTGATCTTAAGTCTTCTTATATTGTACAGTTTTTCAGCACTCAACTCGCGTCTGATCTGATCTGATATAGCTCGGACTGCACACTCAATAAAACTGTTAGAAACAAGAAAGCAAATTTTGTGTTCATCAAATTAAGAATATTTGATCTGTTTCACAGATCCAACACAATCGTATAGCTAGGTTCCAATCAATTGGTTGTTATTCTTTTATGTCTTATTTTTATGTATCTCGAATCATATTTCCAACTATGTGCTTGAGTACTATATATACTTCTTCATTGAAAAGCAATGTTGTGTAACTGGACTGTTTGACGAACTTTGTTAGAAACTGATTGGAGATAAATAGAATTTTATAGTTAATTACACGGTCGATTCGCGTTGATTTCCACCCCGGAAAACTCTCTTTGAATCATAAATCGGATAATCCATTTCGGGCCATCGTGCTTGCTGCTACTTTCCATAATTTGACAAATCGTCACTTGCTCGCAGGTGGGAAGTCCCGGAGATCAAGATACACTTGCTTTTCGACCTCGAATTTGATTGTTATGCAATTTAGTTATGTTAACAAATAGTACTTTCGCCATGTGTAGATTAAAGTGAAGGGAAAACAAAATGTTTTTAATTAAGTGGAGGCGAGTGCCAACTTGAAGAATGTTTGCCTTTTATAATTGATGCAACTGAGTCTGAAACTATTCATGTTATGTTATGTTTGAATTCACCATTTTATCTTTAAAAAGAGAGATTTATGAAAATTTAAGTTAATAACTGAAGTTGGAGTAAATTGACATCTGCTATTTGTGGATTATATATGCTCTCATGCATTCTGCCACCGGGATTCATTCTTTTGCATGTCTGAATAATGGGTTTAGTTATTCTCGAAAACTTTGGTGAAAATTAGATTGATAACAATATCTTGTGTTCATAAATAAATACAAATGTGGCTAGGCTAGTAGGCAATGTGAGTGTGTTGTTGTGTGAATTGTTAGTTCACATTCAACAAGCTTCGCACATCAAATTATATTTTAATGAAGTTGCAAGTAACTTCATTGAACTTTCTTGTGATATTTCCATGTGATTCTGTGTGTCCCCCTTATTGGCCAGATGTTATATATTTTTTATGATTTATATATCCACAGACTTCACAAATTCAAATTACAAATGTATATATATTTTTGCGTGGATCACGCATCATTCAAACCAGAATTTAAAATGCAGCACACAAATGAGAGCAAAAACCAATAGAAAACGATGAACAGTTGTCTTCATGTCCTGATACTCGATCGAACTGCGCCTAGCATCATCTCCTCTTTGCTGTGGCTGCTGGTCTCTCAACAGAACCACCTCCATCCGGCCCTCGTCTAACTGGAGGGCACCGTTCCTCTTGCGGAAGAGAAGAAACGATTCTTTTCTCATGATTCAATTCACCGTCTTCTCTCCTCTGCCGGCGGTTTTTCGATCGACCGGCAGCTGATAACTGATATTCAAAGAAACTTTAAGCGATTTCGATCTAATTATTCTCTTGAAAATCGTAAAACGAACCACTTTCACGTGGCAGTTAGAACCCAGTTCTTACTTTAAATATATTTAGTAGCCGTGTGGGATACTAAATTGAAATATTGAACAATATAGAAAACTGAAATCGTAGAGAGTTAAATATACCGGATAAAAAATTAATTTCCAAAAAAATTATGGTGGATACCTCAAAGTTTTCGTCCATTTTAGGTCTGGTCTAAGCCTGGAAGAAGGTCGTTTGTCCCAGTGCTCATCCCTCTTACACCCTAGACACCTTGTATAATACCAAAATTTTTCGTCAGGTAAATAATTAAAATTAAAAAAAATGCCTGAATATTAAATTAAACTAAATATTAAAAAAAAATAACAAAGAACATATCTATTAAACATTGTATAAGGTTCCAAATCTAGGTAGTCACGGGTTTTATCGGCCAAGAGATTTCGTGGCAGATTAAGGTTTAATAACGGAGATTTTAATACAGATTGAATTTTTCCAACCAATAGAGATATATAAGACGTTAACTTTTGTATTTAATTCAAAATAAGTCGACATTTTTGTGAATTACTTGAGATTATAATCACATTTTGATGCGTCGAAGCAGTATATTGTCAACGTTCTCATTTATTTTTCTGAATTCATGAAATAAACAGCTGTGTCAGCGCTACTAAGATTAAAAGCGAAATACCACCAAAGGCTTTTTAATGAATAACATCAAATAGGTCTTTATCATCTAGCAGTATCGATCAATCTCCTTGCGCTCTGTCATCTAATTTATATTAGCATATTAACAGCTTAAATAAAACTTTATAAATATATAAAATTTCAAAATACGTTACAAAATATACGGAGAACTTATGAAATAAATTTAATCCAGCATTTTTTCATCGTCTTTCGGATGATAATTTTCTCCGTGGGTTTAGGACACCTTGGGGAAAACCCGAAATGGCACGTGTGTGTGATTTTTTGAAATTATTCGTGAGGATGAGATGATAATAATATATGATGCCACCTATTACCATCTCGGGACCCGAGGACCGAACAGCAAGCTCCAGTTCTCGACTTACGCTATTAAGATCGGAAAGTCGTCCAAGAACTCGCGATGAGATCGGGAGTTTCCCCGATGAATCGTGTTCAGATCGGGAGTGTTTCCCGAGAACAGTGCATGGCAAGCAGAATCCAACCCAAATACGTCTTTAAAGAATCCAGAAACGATACGTCTTTCCTTACTTGAACGACAGGATCCGCGAAGATCGCGGAGAGTATCTTGCCCGAGATACCCGATGTAGGCGAATATTCGTCAGGATTTGCTCATCTCCACCGCCTAATCCCTCCATAATATCAGGTACGCACAATTCATTCAGACACACATTCTAGCATCATTTATTCCCAGTATATATTTTCCTGCTCCCCTTTTTGCTCTCGCATCCTGCCTGACTTAAGCATCGGAGGGGTTTCGCCGAACACACTACCGACGTCCTCTGATCTTTGATTTGTGGTGCAGGCACCAAGGAGAAGTACCTTCCATCCACCAGTGACCGACGTCCCAAGCTCTCTACGTGGTGGTAGCTTTCGGCTGAGATAATTTGGCCACATCAATATCCCTAACCCGAAACCCACTTCCCAATAATATATAATAATAATAATAATAATACAGGATATTATTTACTTTCCGAAGGTTTATATAGTTATCTAAATAAATATTATACATATATATATATATATATATATATAATCGCGTGTATGTGTTGGGGGTGGGGAGTTGAGGCAATAATGGGAGAATGGACCAGTGTGCAGGCTGTGGAAGAGAACCAACATGAAGTTGTCGGTTGTTTGCTGAGTAAAGTTGCTGTGTGTGATCACAATATCATACTTACGAACCCTCCAAACCTTTAATCACACATCAGATTTCATTGGGCACACTCACAGAAAACACCAAAACACACACACACCGAACAGTGTCCCTATTCTTGGATGGTGGGAGTTTTTTGTGGCCCAGAATCTATATATATATAAAATATGTAACGTATAATTTCTGGTCGATTTCGGGTAATACTCATAATAGTGTTCGAATCGACAATTTTCTTTGCTGAAAAAATATCGGAACTTTAGTTTAGGCATCATTTCTTGTTGATTACGGGTAATAGTGTTTAATAGTGTTTGATCCTTCCATATAATAATAAAAAACCTACGCAAACATATGCAAGCAAAGCAAATATATTATTCCCAAGACAAAAAAACATTAGCAAGAGGACAATTGAATATCCATAACGTACGTATTGTATTTTATTATATTTCATTAAGAACACGCATCTAATGCGTGTATCGAATATAATATCGTAAAAATAATTACTTGCCGTGAACTTTCTTGTCTTCCTTGAATTTAAATATCTTTGTAAACATCCAGCAAGTTGCGTGTCAATTTTGATCAACCGACTAAATACAAACTAAAAGTTCAGACATGAAAAAGGCGTCAGATGTAACAGTCTCTATTCTATTTTAATATAATATTACACACCGTAACCGAATTTACTGTTCACATTTTTAATATAATATAATTAATAAGCTAAATTATTCAGATCATATTTTAAAACCTATTCAAGTTGTTTTCATTTTTTCATCCACCTTACATGCTAATGTCCACATTTAAATATGCATATTTTTATTGGTAAATTTGCTTTAAATTTCTACACAAAAACATAAATTTGCTTCCAGTTTCTATCAGAAAAAAAAAATTTGTTTGTACTCTCTGATTTTGAAAAAAATTTGTTTAAACTCCCCAACAACTCATGTTTATCCGATAGAAATTAGGTACAAATTATTGAAATTGAATATAGTTTGAGATTTAATACGAAAATTAAGATTTTGAGTATAAAATTATTACAATTTTTTACAATCATCATTCGTTATATATATTTGTGCAGTCAAATATCATATTTCAGTACCAAATTGAAGTAGTTTATACTCAATTATCATCTATTAAACCCTATTTTAACTATTTTGTACCGATTATCACGAAATAAAAACAAATTTATTAGTAATATCAAGACAAAATATAAATATTTTATACTCAAATTCATTATTATAATAGTACCGAATTTGAAACAGTTGTTACTCAAATTCATATATTATATGTATTCTATTTTTAATAATTTTTATCCAATTTCAATTGGCTAAAACATTTGATCATAGGGAATTTAAATAAACCTTTTCTAGAATAGAGAATGTAAACAAAATTTGTTTCTATAAGGAATTAAAAAAAATTATATTTTGGTTACGATAGTTAATTGGAAATTCACCGTATTTTTTTTCTGTTTTTAGTTTGCTGTTTTTAACAATATTGACTCTAGAAAACAAATATGTCACGGATAGAGACATTTCAGGAAATTGCTTATCAAATTATTCTAACAAAAGCAATATATATATATAACACTATCGACCGTCTTGTTATAATATATCATCAATATAATTGAGATATATAATCCTATATATATATATGTTGATGGTTAAACTCTCATCCGTTCATATTATGATCTTAATGTACCCACATAGATAATTGAGATATTATTGGCCATAACATATTTTATATCAAATTAATTGGAATACGAGTCTCCTATTAAATAATTTTTGATTAAATAAATCGTTCTTGTAATTTTGATGAATATTAAGTACTTAAAAATGTTTATGAATTACATTTTGTTAATTTTATATGATAAAGAACGGAAAATATTGAATTAACCCCACTAGTTAGGAATTAGGGGAGATATTTTTTAAGAACAAAAAATTAGAGGAAATTTCTGTGTGTATAGTTAAGGATTTGCAAAATGTGACAATGAACGACAACACGTGGAATTAAAACCTACACACGTCAATCTCAACAAACAATAGACGACGACGTTTTGAGGATCCAAACAGTATATAGGAATTCAACGAACGTCGATAAAAACTGAATCAAATTTCAACGCATCGTCTCTCTCCCTCGAAGATCTCCGCTTTTTATACACACAGAAGTCTGTATCTACCTCCCCACTGTTTGATTTGCAAACCCTAATTCCCAAATTAAGCTGACAAATCACCTGAAGCCACCACTGGATTTGGATTGCCTTTGTCTGATTCAGTTTTCCAGTCAGCAGCTTGGGATTTTCTTGGAGTAGTGATGGTTGAGATATATAATGGAGGGCAGTAAAGTGGTTATCGACAATGTCAGTGGTAGTAGAGAGAATGGCGGCTCCGGCGGTGGGCGGCCGCCGATTCCCAACTCCTTTGGGTCGGGTTCGCCATACCAACGCTGTTTGAGCTCCGTAGATTCGCCGTCTTTGTGTGCAACGTCTCTGGTTCGTCATCCCTCTTTGGTAAGTTCATCCCCGCTGTGCGTCTTTTTCAGAATTTGGTTGTATGTTCTTCCAGGCCCAGATAACTATTTTATTGTTGTACGTAACTGTTCGATTCAGATTCTGCATCTGAATTGAAGAAGTGAATGATTGTTTAGGGTGCTTGGCAGGTAGTTGTGGTTATTTGTAAAGTTTGCTGGGATTGATAAAGGGAAGTCCTAAAATTGGACTGCTCTCCATTCCCTGATTATAAGGGTGATTGCCTTTCTGGAGTGGAGGAAGAGTGTAGCTGATAGTGATCTTTTTCTTCTATATCTTGGTAATGAGAAATGGATGGACATAAAATGGCATATCTTAGAGCTTAATGACGTCTGTTTGCAAAAGTTAGGGTATAGAAACATTGTTGTTATAGATAGATAGTTATCCAAAGAAAGACAAATATGGTCGAAAATCTCTGTTTCCCATAGATATTCACTTATTGGTGATATTAATTATTATGTATGCATCCTGTTTACATCTTAATGTGTTCCCTGCCAAACTGATATTGGAGAAGTTTGTAGAAGGGATTCTTTCTGCATATGGAAGTGGTTAAGAATCTTTGAGTTCATGTGAAAGCTGCTATTGCACATTGATTAATGTTGTTAATAGATGTGACTGCTTGGCTATTGGAATTGATCGCTTGCACAAGTAGCAGTGTTGTGCTTTCTAGACTATGATGTATCCTCTGTCTCTCTTTTTGGTGTACAATCTATGTAACATTTGGCACCTCTGAGAATATGGGTTAATTAATTATCTTTTGTTGAATATATGCTCCATGAATTTGGTTTCAACTTATATTTATGCATTTCTTCCCGATCGTCTGAAATCTGATGTTTGAGTTCTTTATTTTTAACTTGCACGGAGGATAGTTTTTTACTAAGACCTTGGCAGGTTAAGACCAGGACCTCAGGTATTGCAATTGAACAGACATTGAATGGAGAAGATCATGAATTTATTCCACTTCTTCGCTCAGGTGCATGGACTGACATTGGTTGTCGCTCAAGCATGGAGGATGTGTATGTCTGTGCAGACAATATGATGAATGATTATCAGCAAACTGATGGCAATGAAAGGCCCAGTGCTTTTTATGGGGTAGTTCTCTCTTCTGACACCTAATATTCGTGCATTTTACTTGCCCTTTCCGATGATTCACATATTCTAGTGAGAATCCATCACACTCGTTAATTATCGTGTTACTGATCTTTTTGGGATTTATGCAAGGACAATTACATGGTTGGGTGTACTGCTTAGGTTGCCAATGTGATGTGGGTAGTGATCGGGATATTGATAGCTGTAGAACCAAAAGTTTGTCTTTTGTTCTCTAACATTTAATGCTCGCGACACATAACATAGTTCATTGCTCGTTGGATCAGGTTTTTGATGGGCATGGAGGAAAGCATGCTGCTGACTTTGCGTGCTACCATTTGCCAAGATTCATTGCCGAGGACGAAGATTTTCCTCTGAATATTGAGCGTATCATTACATCAGCTTTTCTGCAGACTGATACTGCTTTTGCAGAAGCATGCGCCGTAGATGAAGATCTTGCCTCTGGCACAACTGCTTTGGCAGCTGTTATCATTGGAAGGTTAGACATGTTGCAACTTATGAACAATCTTATGGATTGCTTTTTAATTTTAATGCAGAAAGCATATTATGATATTTCGTGAGTGCAATCCTCAAGGGACCATTGTAAGAACTAGATATTAGATGGGCCAGCTTTGGTAACTCTTCAGCCTTGAGGAAAGTTCTATTGGTATTTGTACTAGTAGATCTGCCCATTATATATACATGTTCCACAGTCGGTTACCATACTTAAGTGGTTAGTCATGTGAGATTGACCCTGTAAACAGGGTTTTGGTGAGTTTGAGCCTACTCTATTTTGGAGATTAGTACCTCAGACCAAATCTCAATGCTATGAAGCTCATACCTATATAACTCATACACCAGTTCACAAATCATTCAGGTTTCGTGCTGACATCCCTAATACAAGACATCATATATCAATACATAAAGGAATTATAAATCCATAGCATTACTGTAGGTTACAAATTTTCTAAACAAAAATAAGAACAAAAACTTAAAAACTCTTGGAAAATTGACAAATAACAATCAATTTTACAATATACTGCGCACAAAAAGTAATTAGTGAACATCTGAACAATTTCTATTATTGGGATCCCAATAATCAAGTTATCAGGTTGGCTTTAAAGGAGCTGTGAGGCTCTTGATAAAGCCTAATGTAAACTAAGATTCTGATCAGTCTTAAGGACATATATTCAGCTTTGCCAGTAGCTATATAGACTCTTAAATTTTGTCAGCTCGGTAGGCTGGGTATTAAACCAGCGTGCTCCATTTGACAGCCTTTGTATGGTTTCAATTTTGTTTCTGATAATTTTCTGAATGAATTTGTAAGTTTTATATTCTTGGACCCATCAGTTTTAGTTAAATGAAAGTTGTCGCAACTTGAATGTTTTGTCTTTCATAAGTGGTGAGACTGAGTCTATGATATTCATGTTATATAGTGTTTGAATTCACCATTTTATCTCGAAAGAGAGAGATTTGTATTTTGTGTTAATAACTCAAGTTGAAGGAACTTGGCATGATTGCTATTTGTGGATTATATGCTCGCATTCTACTATCTGGCTGCATTCAAATGTGTGTAGGGGGTGTAGGCAGTTTGAGGGTGTTTGTTGTGTGACTTGTTGGTTTACATTCATTAACCTTGGCTCATAAACTATATTTAAATTTAGTTGCAAGTAAGATAACATCAAACTATATTTTAGTGTAGTTGCAAGCAAGTTTGTTAACAAAATCCCGTATGCCTGCACTCTTAAATGACTGTAGTAGATAAATATTTATTTGGCCATTAAATGGAGGCAGCTCTCTGGTTGTGGCAAATGCTGGAGATTGTCGGGCAGTACTTTGTCGTAGGGGTAAAGCAATCGAGATGTCAAGAGATCATAAACCTGTTTGCATGAACGAAAGGATTCGGATAGAAGCTTCTGGAGGCTACGTCTATGATGGGTATCTCAATGGGCAACTAAACGTCTCTCGTGCTTTAGGAGATTGGCATATGGAAGGATTAAAACGTCAAGATGGTGGCCCCCTTAGTGCAGAACCTGAATTTATGAGCACAAGGCTAACAGAAGAGGATGAGTTTCTCATCATAGGCTGTGACGGCCTGTGGGACGTGTTTAGGAGCCAAAACGCTGTGGATTTTGCTCGAAGAAGACTACAAGAACACAATGATCCGATGATGTGTGGCAAAGATCTTGTGGAAGAGGCATTGAAGAGAAGGAGCGGAGACAATTTAGCAGTGGTTGTCGTGTGTTTCCAGCGACACCCACCTCCAAACTTGGTTGTTCCACGTGGAAGAGTCCACCGGAGTGTTTCTGCTGAAGGATTGAAGGAGTTGCAAAGCTTCTTGGATGGCTTAGAGACTTGAGATGATGATGAAGAAAACTTATTTCTCTTATCTCTTTATTTCCTAATTTTTTTCTCAATTTACTCCTTAATTGGTTTGGGGGAGAGAATGTAATTTACAACTGTAACATATGCGGCGTCGAGACATCCTTTTGTAGTTTTCTACTTTCGTATGTCATTTTTCCTTCCCTATGTTATTTATTTGCGAGGAATTGTCCTTGACATCTGAGATTATATGTTTTCTTAACTTTCAAGTAGATTATTATCCCATTTGAGCACAGTTTTTTTACAATAAATGTCACTGAGTTTGTATTACTTGCTTTATAATGGAGAAAAATGCCCCTAATTATCAAAGGAGGCCCACTTACCATTTTTTAGGTAAACATGTAAATAAGGTTGAGAGATTTTTTTATTGTTCGCTAAAGTAATGGAAAACATTAGCGTTTTGTTTTTGGTGAGCTGATCAAGAGCTCGTATACGCAATTATTTCTCTTTTCATAGAAATGTTGTAAAATGACGTTGCTTTGGAAATATGAATTTAGTCTTCTTATGAATCCTGATTAGGTTGCTGGGATGTGTTCGCTGTTTGTGATCGTCGTGTATTTGGTTGTTGTTGCATATGTTTTATGCTGGCTGGTTTCGGTGATTGCATTCATGCATTAAGTCCCTTGCATTTCAGATCTCTCGTGCTTTGTATCTTGGCAGATTGTGCCTTGTGTATTGTGCTGTTGTTTTAATCTCACGCCGAATTCCAAGCTGAATTTCAAACTCAAGATCCGTATCTTGATTTTGTGCAACAATTACTACAAAACAAGCCCGAGAAATCTGGTTGAAACCTGCTAAAACACACGCACAACAGATTTCAGGAAAGCTAACCAAACTCACGGCCAAACATCAAAACTCACGGCTGGAAAAAGAGCTAACGCTATGTTACGATCACAATCGTAACAAGGCAGGGATTTGAGCAATTGAACAATGAATTGAACGATTTATTGCTGAGTGAAAGTAGAATTACAGAAATATGAAAGAAACTCCCAGGATAGTTCCTGTCCTCTAGCTACGCTAGATCGTAAACTGCCATGAACTAATTGTCTAACCTTCCTTCTCCCTAGCCCATGCAATTTATCCTACTCCTATCCTTGGGCTTGGGCCTAGCCCTTTTATTTGGGTCATCATTAGTTTGGCCCATAACAATACCCCCATTCTTTGAAGCAACCTTGTCCCCAAGGTTGAAATCTTGGAATTGCGCAGTAAAAGCGATGATGTCCTCCCAGGTGTCCTCCTCGGCTGTTCATTCCTTCCAGTGACAGCAATGATCTCAACAACTACACAATCTGACATCAAAAATGTCTTTGCCACCGATGATGCAATGTCGTCAAGATACTGACTCTTTCTTTCACCAAAGCCAGGAGTTTTGAGAGCAGCAACCTTCAGCTCTCCCCTCATTTTGTTCACACCCCGTGTTCCCAAAGTTTCTTGTTCTATATCTTCATCCATCATCAAACTAGAGTACCCACCCTTGCTAGCTTCTTCCCAGACATTTATAAGATCTCTTGCATTTGTTATTTTCTTGTCAACCAGTAATAACTTGCAATTCTCAAATTCAACAGCCATTTTCTCACTACCACTGACAACGTAGGGAAAAATGTAACCACGGTCAAATTGCATCCCTTCAACAACATAAAGGCTATTTTCTGCACTTTTTCCCTCTTCAAGAGTCACAACACCCTTCCTACCAACTTTGCTCAACGCTTCAGCTATCGTCTGTCCAACTTCATCGTGATTTCCAGCACTTACAGCAGCTACATCCGCAATCTTTATCAACATTAATTCTCGTTCAGCAGAAGGCAAATGTGTGATATCTCGTACCTCATGAACATCTATCAACTTATAAAGTTGCTGTACCCACTTGCAAAGTGAATCGTCTTTCACTGGATCTAAAGCTGGAGGGTATTTATTCCCATCTGATTTCAAAATCAAAAGCTGCTGTACTGTTTTTGGCACTAATATTTGGAAATCTGCGTGTTCTTTCGCTCCACTACTTGATGGAGTTTGCAACACCGGAGGTAATTCAGGCAACAACACTAAGACGATGTATTGTTTATAATTGGCTGAAGGTGCTTTGATGACAATACCTAGTAAATGATCTTGGGCCAATTGTGATTTCACCAATACCACCCTTCCTGGTGTTAAACGCTGCTGAGAAGCTGGTGACTGCATTACTGCCCCTGCTATTGGATTGCCATACCGCTCAGCCTCTGAATACAACCCATAATAATCCTCTATCCCAGGTTCACCTTTAATGCATTCAATTATTTTTGTTGGTTGAGCCAGCTTTCGCATTAGAAGTTGCTGTTTCTCTGGAAGATCCGTCTGAGCATGAAATTCAGCAAAACTTCTTTTCAGCATGTCTTCCTCCTTCAATTCTTCAACACGTAGCAGATGCAAAATCATAATATATGTCAATCGAAACTGAGATTCAAGCCTAGTTGCGCTCCCACCTGCTCTATCTCCTAAGCCCCTGCTGTTGCTTGTGTTTACCTGTTACGATCACAATCGTAACAAGGCAGGGATTTGAGCAATTGAACAATGAATTGAACGATTTATTGCTGAGTGAAAGTAGAATTACAGAAATATGAAAGAAACTCCCAGGATAGTTCCTGTCCTCTAGCTACGCTAGATCGTAAACTGCCATGAACTAATTGTCTAACCTTCCTTCTCCCTAGCCCATGCAATTTATCCTACTCCTATCCTTGGGCTTGGGCCTAGCCCTTTTATTTGGGTCATCATTAGTTTGGCCCATAACACGCTAAAACAATGCTGCACGCCACGATGAAATCTAAAATGCTAATACCAAACGCTGGAGAAATCTGAAATACAAAGCGCTAAAAGCTGATCGTTGAAATCTGGTCATTCGAACGCTAAACTCGCGAAACAGATCTCTCCCGCCAGCGTTCACCAAAACGACACCGTAGCAACTTATCTAAACGACATCGTTTTACCCTCAACACAAAAACACGTTGCTAAGGTCTGAACAACAAACGCGCTAAAAGATTTCACAAACACGCTGACTACAATTTAAATAGACATGCATAGATAAACAATGTAACCAAGAAGAAACTTTGTATTACCAAGATGTTTAAATGATATAGATAGGAAATCCCCTGTGATAGAACAAAAGTTCTGGAGTTAAGACTGACTGCTCTAAAGTCTAATATCTTGATGGTTGGAGTTAAAGACATAATCAAAGATGATATCTTGATGGTTGGAGTTAAAAGACAGAATCAAAGATAATATTTTGTAGACAGGATTTCGTGAGGGAGTTGCAACAGAAGTTGCAACACATCCCACTGATTGAAGTTTTGTGTCTAATATTAGTTTGAAGTTTCAGTGTCCAATATTAGTGTGGCCATGGAACACCAAACCACATGCGGGGAAGTTGGAACTTATAAGGTCAGTTTTGCAAGGTATTGGACGTTGTTTACTTTCGATATTACTCATTCCCGATGGCGTGATTGAGAACATCTATAACATTTGTAGAAAATTTATGTGGTCGAGAAAACATCTTCGTATTACATGGAAGATGTTATGAATACCGAAAGAGAGTGTGGGAATGGGGTTAAAGAGATTTGAAGG
Source organism: Dorcoceras hygrometricum (assembly GCA_001598015.1). NCBI lineage: Eukaryota > Viridiplantae > Streptophyta > Magnoliopsida > Lamiales > Gesneriaceae > Dorcoceras > Dorcoceras hygrometricum. The sequence continues at coordinate 19,641 of KQ990063.1, read as the reverse complement.
TATGAAATAAGATACTTCTTGGAAAAAAATTATGGACTATCCACATACAAAAAAGAAAAAAGGGATGGTTGGATAACATGGGTAAACCAATACTATTCAAGGAAGTGGAAATCTGGGAAAGAGGAACTAAGAAAGATGAGTCAACTTTATTAAAAGCGGTATTGAACATTAGGGATGAAATTATTAGAGATATGAGCAACCGCGAGAAAGTAGAGAAGATAATGAAGACGTTGATGGAATCCAATTGTGGCGTGTAAGGGATATCAAATTCTCTTGGAAAACAAAATATACAAAGTGGCCTTGGAAACCTCTTATTTGGAAAACTTTATCATACCTAAACATAGGTTTGCTTTGTGGATTTTTTCACATCTTTAATTCCTCACTAAGGGACGACAACCTTACATTGGAGACAAGATTCGTGACCTATGTAGGAATAATGAAGAAAGTTTTTAACATATTTTCTTCAATTGTGACGGGACTTGGACCGTGTGGAATATGGTGAAAGATTGACTTTCAATGAATAAAATGATGAAATCTGTTCACACATTTCTGAGAGCTTTTAGAACTTCCAAAGGAAATTCGACTTTGGCTAAAATGGGATGTTTTCGGCGGTGACAACTATGATTCATCAAGTTTAACAAGTTTAAAATGAAAATATATTTGAGGAAAAACAATATAAACCGATAACATAATTGAAAGATGTGATTGTATATATGTTGATTATTCCAGGTATCCCCAATAATTTTTGTATGAACTTGATTTTCGCAATTTGTAAAAAAACAATGTGGATTTTTATATTTAAATAAAACAAAAAATAATTGCGTTTTTAAAACAACAGAAAAAAAATAAACAAGCGACGCATAAGCGTTTGTAGTCCAACGGTTAGGATAATTGCCTTCCAAGCAATAGACCCGGGTTCGACTCCCGGCAAACGCATTTAGAAACTTTTTACAACATACTACGCTTAATCGAATATCTAACATCAAAGCAAAGCGCATTAGATTTCCTTTTTGTAAACAGTCGCTTACCAATTTCCATTAAGCAAATTATTCTAGCAAGTGTGTATCAAATGTATTTAGTTTCATCTCAGGGAGTTCTTTTTTTCAACCCCATCAATACAGTTGGACAAAACTGTTGAATCAGTGAATCATTAACAACATTCTCAGCTTCATCCTCTTCAAGTGTGACCATAACAACTCTGCCAAAATTGGCATCAATTCCCGGAGATCGAAGGATCAGGACTCGCCCTGGTCCAACCGCTGGCTCCAGGTAGTATGAAACACGAACCGGGCTTGACTTACCTTCAAAAATGGCAGAATATGGATCCACATTCTCTAAATTTGCACAAATCAGATGATAACCGGTCATCCATGGAGGATTTCCAATGTTCTCTTGCTCCAAGTACTCCATCAAATCCAGAACTCTATCCTCATTCATTTGTGAGACCACTTCCTTTATTGCAGCAGCTGCTTTAGACACTTCGTTTTCATTCAATCCATCTCCTTTCACCATACCATACACCGTGCAATTTCCAAAGAACCCTTCGTCCAATTGAAGCTCCTTCCGTGTATCCAAGCTTATGCTCATGTCAATCAAAGAACCCTTAATCCCCTTTGCCTTGCTGATACTTGTCCAAAACAACGCGCTCAAGGCCTCAAAGGGCGTTAGTTTCAACTGTTGTTCGTGTCCATTAGGTGCTGCTTCAGCCATCTCAATTAATCTTTCTATCATGTCGTGTTTGAATTCTAAAGTAAAGGTAGTTTGTTTTGCATCAGATACTGCAGATGGTTTTCCAAATACTGATTTGTAGTGGTTGATCAATTGGAAACAAGGCTGGTGGTTGCTGGTGTTGCCTTCTTGTTTTCGTGGTGGCAACGGGTGGAAGGAGGGTGGAGATATGATCATTCCTCCCAATGTTGTGTCAGCCCAAGCCTTTATCAACATGGTGGCACATTTGGGATCAGAAAGAAGGTGTGTACAACTCAAACCAATCGCTAGTCCTCCAGTTTCGAATTCAGTAATCTGAGGCATCTCCAAAACAACCGGACGTTAGAAATCTAATATTCAATCTCAAATTGAGAATTTCGAACAGATCTTTTGGTAAACAGTTTCTATGAGGCTAGGCCTCTCAAAAAGCACTGAGGAAGCAAATATTTCTTACCTGAACATAAAATGTTGACCAAAAATATGGTTTGTGGAACATTTCCTCCCAATGAACAAGCTTCAGCTCCTTATCCCTATCCACATTCCTCAGCCACTCATCCAGTGTCACACTCGCCCTCGCTTCCACCATTCTCATACCTGCATCATTGCATTTAACCATCCAGCGCCCTTCAGGGGACTTTAAAAGTCGCCCAACGACTACAGGAAATGAAGACAACATCTCAGATATCGATTCTCTAAGCTTCACAGTCAGCTCTCTGCCTTTTCTTACCACTGGAAGCTGGTAATAGAACACAATTCGAAGATTATTGTGTTCCATTGTGTGGTCCAAAACTGACAGTGGGATGAACTTGCCTGGTTGCACTGGTTTTGTACTAATCACAGTTCGTTTACAGATAAACACCACTTCAGCCATTAAGCTAGTAGTTTGTAAGATGTTTCACCCTTAGTAATGTGATGCTTTCAAGGTTGTATGGGTTCTCATTTCTCGGAGTTTTATTCTTGGGGTTAGGCAAAATGATCCATTTTTTCAGGAAAAATTACTTTTACATGACTTGTGCACGGTTAAGTAGTTAAATATAAAAATGTAGCTGATGCAAACCCGACAGAGATAGCACAATGGTATTAGTTTCAACATCCAAGTTACGTGATTGTGGACTCGAAAGAATTAAACCACAAATGGCTTTGATGTATCGATTTCACATACGGAAAACTTCTTCTTTGCTTCCCTCATATTGCAATATATCTAAACTGGTTCTTTCAAAGATAAAGAACTCTCCTCCAGGATTCACCACAGGATTTTCTCACTGTACAAGAATACTGCTAATGAGAGCAGCGAGCAACAAGCTTCAAGCTGCGGCAGTTGCCCGGTTGAATGAAAAGTCTCTAAATATTGCATATCGATTTATGTGCACCCTTTTGAACATGCCAGTGACTACAAGGTTCATGATAAAGTATTTCAGAACATGGACTGTGGTTCGCATCAAAGCTGTCTATTAACATATCGACATCGTGAATACATCATATGCCTGTACAAACTAAAACAGTATCTGTTTAAGAGCAATAAGGGGTGGGTATATCCAGTCATCCCATATCTTTACAAACAGATCAACTCTGTAGACCTAACACAATGGATTGCCATCTCAGAGCAATGGTTTCAGTAGGCCACCCCACCGGAAAAGCTATCGCCATCATGAAGGACAGATTCAGTCAGCCAATAGCCATCCCAAGAACCACCAACCCTCTGTAAACGAAAATACGATCCAATCAGTTGCAGTAAAAAGATGTGTAGCCACTGAAAGCGGAGCAATACTCATACCTGAACCATCGTAAATTGAAATACTTCTTCCTCATCAGGCCGAGCTCCTCGTATCCACACACGCTGCTTATAGCAATTCTGTAAAGCATATGCCGATTGTTTAAAGAAAACTAGCATGCGGAATAGCAATGGTTTGTGCACAGAACGGACATAACCTCGTTAACATTTAAACTACTCAAGATCTTTCTTTCCCTGTGACCTAGTAAAACTCTGTAGCTCGAGTGGTGAAAGATCCGCCTAAATCTTTCAAACTGCACAGACAATCAGTTATTAGACACCTTCAATTTTTTACTAAAGATATACTAGACATAACAGAGATGTACTATTAGCTCTCAATGATAAGAATGAAAATTGCCAAAGACTGATTAAGACTGACCTGTCCTAAATCAAAGAAGGGGCCGAAATATGTCGATCTTTCAAATGGATCAAATCCAGCAAACTGTCCGCATACAACATCAGAGAAAGATGACAACGATCACTCAGAGACTAACAACCAGGTGCAACTCAACAAAATAAACAAAGGATCAGAGTTCGTGAATCACCCTATACATTACTTCAATGCCGTAGTCTGGCCGGGGTTGGTCATTGAACATCAAAGCATCAAGCTGGTAGGTGACAGCTTCTTCGGCACTAAACTATATCATGAAAAAGGAAACACAATTAGCTTCCTATATGAAAAAAAAAGGCAATATAATTTGTCCAAGATTTCAGCTCAAATGTTACACTCAATCTCGGCCCAAATGGCCTTTTCCTACGAGACTCAAGCCTGCAAGTGAACATGGAAATAACTCTCAGTAATTGTAGGCTAGAAAGAAGCAAGGAGCAGATAAGCTGGAGTAACTAGAAGATTGACATCCACCAAATGAAAATTGATCTAAAAATACAAACTTTGTCCGTAGAGATTGTTCTACCTATAAAACTCCGTTACTCAAAATCTTATCCGCAATTGTAAAATATCAAAAGTATCCCAGTTAACCACATAAACACAAATAAAAGCATGCACAACAGGAAGAAATTTCAAATTTCACATTTGAATAAAGATTTGTCCACTCCTAAATATTGCAAACGAAAAAAGAGAAAGATCAATACCAGTCGGCGGAGAGAAAATCAGGGATGTCGGCAGCGCAAGCTCGAAAGCGGTGGCTTAAAGGTTTGGAAGAGTGTGAGGGTGCGTAGACCAAAGATGAACCCAAACACAAAGTTTCCATCGTATTTTAATCTCGAATTTTCAGTCCTCTGCTGTTAGTAAACCTCGGAGAAGACGAAAGAAGGTGGGGACAATAAAACTAGTGGTCGTGTTCTTAGTAGCAACTACTCCCGTCGTCGCATGTTGGAACCAGCGATTTAAAGCAAAAATTAAAAAAAAAAATCCACCTTTTGGATTTTACCCTATTTGCACCATAAGCTGAACTGCATTCTCAAGTTTTCTATAGGGAGAAGTGTTCTTTAGATAAAGATTTGATATTGATGGTGTATGTGTGAAACTAACATTTTCTCAACTATCCTTTTCTTGTCTGACTCTCTAGATTTATCAGAAGTTTGTCTTTCATGTATAACAGTTTGACTAAAAAAATGCAAATCTGAAGAAAGTTTCATGTAACAGTGAAGAATCGCCCTCAGTTGGATTTGAACTAATATTCTTCAAGAAAGCTCTCTGATTTAACTAATATGTAAAATTTCAAGGAAAGATCAAAGATCCTGTTCATCGCCTCTGGACATTGTCGTCCCTCAACGTGTATGTTACAAACACAAACAAATCTCCTATCCATGATGATGTGCTCAATTCTACTTCTACAGGTCTTTCGACCTTCGTGCTGTGCACCACACGATATGCCGTTGAACTCTCCTGAGCACATTTTCATGAATGTAAACCTTGACTGGTTAACTCACATATGCAGACCCTGATTTCCAAAGGAAAATCTTTTGGAGGGTCCGATCTTGACGAGTTAAGTTATATTCCTGATTGTGCTACAACTTCCACCAAATGGACTTCGGTGGCACTGATTGAGTTTAAAGATAGGGGACTCGATTAAGTTATCGTTGTCTGTAGTTCTTGGATTGATTGTACAACGATGAATTAAACAATGCAACTCGAACACAAAAAACAAGTATACATCATGTTACAGAATGCTCATCCTCCGTTCCACCGAACATGAGATAAATACTGGCAATAAAGTCATAAACACATCACATTAGACAGATGATATGGTTCAGGTTGCATGAGTGTGTTTCTGATCCTGAAGCTGTAAGACAAACAAATTGATGAATCCCAATTCAGCAACATGCAACAAATTAAACAGATGTGCAGACATCCTAAGCCATGTCCTCAAATCCACAGCATTTGTTAGCCACTCTCACTTACTCAAGGACAAGAGAACAATAAAATCCTCTACTCCTTGGAGGACTTGTTGATGAGTGACTTGTGTATATGTGGGATCACACCACCACCAGCTATAGTTCCTTTGATAAGAGTATCAAGTTCCTCATCTCCACGAATAGCCAGCTGCAAATGCCTGGGTGTGATACGTTTCACTTTCAAGTCCTTGCTTGCATTGCCAGCTAACTCCAACACCTCAGCAGTTAGGTACTCTAAAATTGCGGCCGAATACACAGCTGCTGTAGCACCTACACGTCCATGAGCAGTGGCTCGCTCCTTCAGAAGTCGGTGTATCCGTCCAACAGGGAACTACAGGATTGAAATTAAGTAAAAGGGAATGTACTAAGTTTACATCACAAATCTATAGAACGAAGAAATCTTATTTTCATGTCTTAAACAAATGAAATTGAAAAATTACAGATATTGGGGCAATCAATGAAATCTGGTCTTAGTTCTCACCAAAGCAACATGATAATATCCAACTAATGGGATTAATTTAAGAAGCGTGTATAGTTCCACTGAAAACGAAATCTAGTTCTCTGTATTTTAGCCTCAGTACAACTGAAAATGCATTAATTATTAATTCTAACCATATGGCTCTTTCATAGGACACTTGCAACGTTCTAGAGTAGTTGAGCCATTCCTGAAGAAAAAAGTTCTTAACGCTGCCGGTTTTCCAAAAAAGCATCAACTTAATGAGATGCAATGGCAGTGGACAGCCATCTACACAAGTTTCAGTGAAATCGAGTCCATAAGGAGCTCTCTGGCTACAAGAACATCTCCCTTAAAATAAAGGACAGTAGTCTTGTCTGATTGTCTACAGTCTTTATAAAACATACTTTTATGCTCAATAATACATATGCAACCTCAAATATTTAGGGAGTGTATGCATTAGTATACGCCATAAAAAATATGCCGCATACAAGAAAAATATTTCACAGCTACGTTTGAATTACATGGACTGGAGCACCGACTCTCAGACCCAAACTACACGATCCAGTAAAATCATTTTAGAAACCAACTATCCATCATTAAAACCAAAAAAAACCACGAACTTTCATTCCAGTCCTTAACAAGAGTTGAGAAAATTAAATAACTAAGGATGGATTTTTACGAGACATTAGAACACACCTAATTCACATTGTTACTTCACTTCCAATTTCTATAAGATATACAAACTACGATCCGGACACAGATTCCTGTACACAAGAACAACAAGAATAACAAAATCGAAAACCCTAACAGAGGGAGAAAAAACAGGAAAAAAACTCTGAACTTTGAAGCAAAAGTTAAGATCGGAAATCATTCCTCCTCACGCTAAGAAAGACACACAGAAAGATAGGAAAGAAACCTGAAGTCCAGCTCGAGAAGAGCGAGAAATTGGCCTCTTTTTGTCCTTGTCCTTGTCTTTGGAAGCTGGAGTCTTCCCAGTTAACAATCCCTTCGCCCCTTTACCTGACATTCTTCGGATCTACAAATTTCAATACCCAACAAACAAAATCTGAAGAAACAGATGACAGAAAGAACCGAGTGCTTCTTACTCTCCACGAATACCTAATGAACTGTATGGATCCGTAATTCTGATGTTGTAGCCAATACCACTGACTTGTGTGGATTATTTGCACATGTTCTAATAATTTTATTTTATATAAATATAAAATATGTTATTTATCATTTATATTAAATACATAATAATTTTTCTTGTCGTATTGTTTAGTTTTATATAACACAAAACGATAAATAAATGGTTTATTATAGATAGTACATGCTTTATTACATACTTAATTATAAAACTATTTCTCACTCAACTTAATTTTTTAGAGATTTTTGATGAACCAAAATCAATTATATTTTATAAAAACATATCTAAAAATGCTAAAATTATTTGACACAATGTGTTGCTGGCAAACAGAATGACTCGTAATAGAATTCTACTACTAGTAATCATGAGTGTAAATTGCGTATGCACAAATCAATTTTCTACATTAAATATTTCATTACATCGCCAACGCAAGCAAATTTGGTTTATATATTCATAACATGTTCAATTTTTCGTCTCGACATACGATTTCATAAAAATTATTGTTTATACCCAAATTATAATATTTTTCATGTTTTTTGGAACCTCGTTTTATTAAAAATTTCTAAAAGCATAGTAACTAAGTTGAGATACTTAGCTAAAACATGGAGGATCTGTTTGGTGTGGGGACTAGATGAAGTGATTATTAAAATCAGAGCGATATATGGAATAATATTTAATAAATTAAAATATATTGATTAAATTTGGGATAAAATTAAAATGACATATTTATCTTGTTAAAATAATTAATTAATATAAACAGATAAGTATATGAGAGAAATTATTATACTTTAATTAAATGTTTTGATCAATGAGTCATAAATTATTATTGATTTAATTGATGTATACAATTTGATTTATATGAGACAAATGATAATGTCGGGGAAAGCACTCTAGGCTCCTCCAGCTGCAGTATAGAGTTTTGGAAAATTTACACAAACAAAGCTAAGATGAAACAATTTAGAAAATAAGCTTTTTATTCACCTCTAATATGTTGAAAATAACTAATGCTTGTGTGGGAAAGTTTGCATGTACAACATCCTCGTAGAACAACAAAAATTTTCAGACCATGCAATATCCTATACGATGGTTGCATTTTGCAGTTCACGTTTCAGCAGCCAAAACAAGATGATCGCCATCTCGGACAACAGCCAAGTCCTCGATCAAGGCTCCATTTGTTGTTAGAATCTTTGTGGGACGAATACCGAACTTGTGATATCCAAGATCGAGTAGCTCATCTATAGACTTGGGCAGAAGTATCAGCTTGCCAGCTGCATCACCCCTTTCCGGATAGCTAACTACGACTCTTGCACGGTGCTGTGGCGGAGGAGCAACATTAACACGAGGTTGAAACGTCAATCTTGCCCCTGCACATGATATATATGAGAAAACATGTAAATGGAATAAATGGTTCATCTTACATATATTTATTTGTAGGGTATTTGGGATGTTCTATGGTTTGAAAGTATTTGACTTGCATCGTTGTTAACTTTTGGTACATGAGATATTGTAAAAATGAACCTTCAATAGTTTGTCTAGGGCCAGCTGTGATGATCCCTGCAAGCGAATTCTGGAAAGTGGTTGCCCTACTCCTTGCAAAGCTGTTAGAGAATCTCACATATCTGGAATATGAAGTTCTCTCTTCTGGATCCAAAGGAGGAATCGTAGGTTCGCTCGAGTGCTTTTTAAGGTAAGGCACGTCCCTCGACTCAGATGGTTGTATGCTCTGGTTTTCAGGCTCTTTTTTGGTTTGAAACAGGGCTTTGATCTCTTCATGTCCTTGATAATCAGCTAAGGCTCGGGGAGTCCATCCGTGGACATCTGGTTTGTCTATGTCGACTCCCTTCTCCATTAAAAACTTCACGATTTCGACATTTTCTTCTGATATAGCTGTATGGAGTGCTGTGGTTCCCAAGCTATTAAGCAATGTGATATCTCCTCCAAACCTAATTATTTCTTTGAGTAGCTCTATGTTGTTTTGCTCGACTGCAGAGCATGCGAATTGAGCGGCGTCGCCAGAAGTTAGCGTTGCTCCATTGTCTACCAGAAGCCTTATGATAGATTCATGCTTCCCCAGGATTGCATCCCATAATGGAACATTTCCTTCGGAATCTACACAAGATATATAATTCCTCTCTTAAGTTAAAATATCAAATCTCCTTCATTTAAAATGTAGCCTCTAAAGGTTACCTCTTCGGTTAGGATCCGCTCCATAATCCAACAGTAGAGCCACACATTCTAGACTCCCTTTTGACGCTGCAATGTGCTGAATGTCGAACGCGAATTAAGATGTTACCAGATCTCACATTTCAAGCACAAAACCAATGTGGTAGGAATATATTGCTCATACCAACGCACTGAGGCCGTTGTTGTCTAATTCATTAGGATCCATGCCTCGTCTCAGCAAATGTTGCAATAACAAATCATCTCCTCTGGCGGCTGCAAAGCATAAGCTAAGTGGCATGTCCATTCTCCCATGAGCAAGCATGTGCTCCGTGTCTATCAATATCGACTGCATCAGAGGGTCTTCTCTTTCTTTCAGATTCTGCACTCGAAATTTGATGAATTGTTTCAAAAAGGCACCAAGGGGAACGATCCCTTTTGATAGATAGCTATACTTCCAATCAACATCAGATAGTTCAGAGCTTACTCATCTGATAATGACCATATGGAACAAAGAGCGGCCACAAAAAGACTTGAAAGTAGCAAAAGAAGATTCTTTTTCAATGTACCTGAAGTAGATTGTTTATGATTATTGTCCCATCTGCAACATTAGCTTGAAGAATGTTCAGAAGTGCAGTACGACTCAACCGCAGAAGCTGGCTCAATCGTTTCGTACGAACTGTAAAAAGTTGCGGCCTACAGCTCAGAACACCAATTTCACCACATACATCTCCAGTCATTAACTCCCCAACAGCCTTATTGATTCATAGAAAAGCATATGCTCTGATTAATATCATGAGTAGATCACCTAATCAGTATTTGATGCAAGGAAATGGTATCAGTTTACCTGTTCCGATCCATTTCTATGTGTGATAAGATCCTATCACCATAAACATAGTATTAGATTGTTGCCGAAAACTTACTATATATATATTGCCTGATCGATATATGTTCACACCATATTAAAAGAGCTCGATTTGATCTTACCACCGCCCCGCTAACCAGAATATATAGATCAGTAGGAGCTTCATTTTGCAAAATTATATCTTCCCTAGGCGGAAAATACTCAGGCTTCATCTCCGTGACCTACAAAATTTAAGACCATAAAGAAGACATATTTCATAGGAGCATGTTTGTTTTAATCAAATTAATGACAAGAACACCAATATTTTACCACTTGAAAGAGCAGGTCGTTCGACACCCCATTAAACAAGTACACTTTCTCAACAAGACTGTAAAACAGAAAATGTGATATACTTGAAAGTAGGGCTTTCGGGAGAGCAGACATGGTTTCTTGCTGCTGCAGCCCTTCCGAATCAGTTCTAAACCTTAGGCTCAAGTGAGCAAGCATTTGATCTTGCAGTCGAGGAGGCAGTTGATTCCTTTTCGCAAATCCTGAGGCTGCGTTTATAGTTTCTCTCTGCAAAAGGGTGGGACAACACCGTTCAGTGGAAGTGATTGGATAAGAGTTCTCAAACCGAAACACAAGAGTGAACTTACAAATTTTCTGGTTTTATAGGTTGATTGAACAATCAAATTGGTCATGTTTCCAATTATATAGGCAGTCAACCCAAGATTGAAGAGCATGAAGAAAATGTCGAATATCATTTCATTCTTGTTTACGGGATGAAAATCTCCATAGCCTGTAGTTGTGACAGTAACTATTGACCAGTATATAGACAAAACATAGCGATCCCATATCGAGGCTTCGTGAAAATTTTCAATGAAAGGCGCAATCCATGTCTTCTGTGGATCAGGGTACCGATCAGCAATAAAGTAGAATATGCAACCCGCGAAATGAACCACAAAAATAGTGACCTACACTGAGCGTATACCACTCGATTAGAAAGAAAAAAGTTTACCATTGACAAGTGAAAACCATTTTTGGCCTCTTAAGATTCATACCCACGTAAACTTCAACGTTCGAATCAAGAAATAATTGTAGTTTCTATCTTTCTCCAACCTGCAGCAACATCACACAATCAGATATGCTTTATATCATGATGTAATAACACTTGTGCAACAGCCAAATATCATACCTCTGAAACATGGCGCTGACTCGTCTGAGACGCCAGAGGCGAAGCATGCTAAAGTAGCCATATGTTTCGGCCGAAGAGGGCAAAATCTTTCGAGCAAGTTCAGAAGGTATAGTGGAGATTAAATCAAATACCAGCCAGGTTCTCGAGTACCTCAAGGCAATGAGCTTTCGGTCGTCTATTAGAAGATATGTTTCTTTGTCTAGGTAGGCGACAAAGAATGTTAGGACAATGTCGATGAAGAAAATTGCGTTTACGATGTTATCTGTAATGGCGAGAATCCCTTTTGGTCCTTTAAGGAAACCAAATTCGAACGGGGACACCCATGCTGTGTAGAAGACCAGTAGTACTAGAAACGAGTCCCAAGCTCTGAAACGATCGAACAAATTAACAGAAAAAATAAATTGTTAGGCCGTATTACATTCAGATCATCATGTTTATATCTGAATTACGACACCAAAAATTGTAAAAGATATCCAACTCAAAAAAGTCAAATAAAGAAAGATAAACTTCCACGACCAATTTTGCATGAAAAATCAAACACATGCAGAACCATAAACTTTTGAATTAAAAACTGCATGAATACCTGTATCGAGGATCGAAGGGGGAGATGATGGAGCGACGAAGCTTGACCCGACGATTGCTGTGGGCGCCGAGCGAAGGAAGAATGCCCCTGGAAATGGCATCGGAATATTTCTCATCTTTGGAGACTAATTCGATTTCATCATCGATCTCTCTCATTCCACACATCGAGCCATTTAATCCCGTCTTTTTGCCAAATTTTTGCTTCATTTTTTGCCTCGCCTCCAAACAAGTTTGCCTAGCTTGTCCCACCCTTTTATGTCTTTTTTATGGTTTCTATTCCATTTTTTGGCCTTTTTTTTTTGTATTCTTAATGTTGTGGACTCTTCGCTATTGTCTCTGTGACTCTCTCCCTTTCACTGATTTTTGGGATATTGGGCAACTCGTCGGGTACATTGTTTGTGCTTCTTTTGCGGCAAATCACGAGTCTCCTTGTTTGCTCATGTTTTGGTGTTCCGTGCGTACAAATGGCGGAGTTCGTTGTTCCAGAGAATTGAGATTGAGAGATCTTTAAACACGGAGTTACCAAATCTATTTGAGATCACTGATTTTAATACAATGAGATTATATTCTTTCGTTTTTTTTTTATCTATTTCCATCTTATCTTATTATATGTTTAATTATAATACAAATTAGACACATTATTTACTTAAATTATAATATTTTATTTATATTGACTAAATATGGAAATTGTCGGTTAACGATCTTATTCAAAATTTAACCAATTAAGACAAATATACTAATTATATAATATTATTCTACATCCTATTTGGATATTCTAATAACCAAAACTATCGACCAATCTAAAACAACCTATATATAATATTATTCTACATCCTATTTGGATACTTTTAATAATCAAAAACATTATATATACTAGAGTGTCAATTCGACCAAAACCAAAGACATCCTAAAATATATTTGAAAGAATTTTTATATTTTTCACAAATAAGCCTAAATCTGCACAAATGGTTATCATTACACGTGTCACCGATTTTACGAGGTTTAGAATCGACAGCTGCTTCATCTATTCCGACTTCCGAGTCCGTGAAATCTGCAACACCTTATCATTTCCCAGTTAAAATAAATGTCTATTTAAATTTCAAGTAAAATGCATAAATTTTTATATGGTGAGATGTGTTAAGAACTTAATTAGACAACGCAAAACATTTATATAAACAAGCACTACATTATATTGATGTGCTAAAAAGCATGATTTAAAATGTAGACAAGTGAAATCGTGGTTGTGTAATGACAGGAATCGGAATTAGGAATTTGACGACACGAATATGATAATAAATTGGTGGCACTATACAATTATTATGTAAAGAGCATATCCAATAGTATATAAGATTTAAATAAACTAAATTGTGGTTACGTATAGTGTTGGAGTTAGCATCCTTATGTCATGTATATATTCGCTTCATGTATTGTGAATTTGTGGTTCCCATATTATCGTTTTGTAGTTCTCTTTAGTCTTTTGTATTGAAATAAATAAGGAAAGAAGATAAATGATGCAGTGAGCGAGTAAGTTCACCAAGGGGATTCGAGCATTTATGAATCATATCTTATAAATATTATAAAACATACTCGAATATTTATGAATGCTTAAAGGAGGAAGAATAACTTGAGATGAGATGGTTTGAACTCGAGAGCTCTATTTATAGAGCCCGTGAACCTTTAAAATTGAGAAAGCAAACTGCACCCAGCTGCTGCCTTCATAATGCAACATGCTAATATTTCTCCCACTTGCAGATTTAAGTGAGAACAAAACACATCTCCGCACATATTTTCAAGTTTGCGGTTCTCTACTGCTTATGTTTCTACTATGGCTCAAGAGGATCTACATCACTCAAACTTATAAGTATTACTGACTGGTCAGATAATCTACAATATTATCATTTGTATGGATCTTCTGTATATCTGGATTTCTATCTCTATTACTTCCCGTAAAGTGAAATTGTACTCCAGTGAATTTAAACATATAATGGAATGTCGGATTCCATGCAATGTGCATGGCATTCTAATTGTCATAAAATAAATGAATTTTCTCTTTTTCGTGTCCAAAATTCCTCCAAAAACCTTTGAATTCATATACTCTCCTTATAAACTTGATTAGCTGTCATGTGCCTCCGTTATAAATAATGTCACAGTCGTATATAGTTTTGGAACCCGACTCACTGCTCTTGCAAGTGTAAAACACATCCCGAAGTATATTTTCTTTTACCATATCACGTTCATATTCTTAATCAACATATTTTCTTTTATCCAAATCACCTTTGATGTAGCCAAATTATCTCAGCCGACGAGCGGATACCACCTCGGGATGTAAGGTCGGGAGGTCGGGAGCTCTGGAAGTTGGGGGTCGGGAGCTCTGGAGACCTGGAGGTCGGGAGCTCTGGAAGTTGGAGGTCGGGAGCTCTAGAGACCTGGAAGTCGGGAGCTCTGGAGATCTGGAGTTCGGGAGCTCTGGAGACTTGGAGTTCGGGAGCTCTAGAGACCTGGAGGTCGGGAGCTCTGAAGCTCTGGAGGTCTGGAGCTCTGGAGCTCTGGTGGTCTGGAGATCTGGAGCTCTAGAGACCTGGAGGTCGGGAGCTCTGGAGATCTGGGGTTCGGGAGCTCTGGAGACTTGGAGTTCGGGAGCTCTAGAGACCTGGAGGTCGGGAGCTCTGGAGATCTGGAGTTCGGGAGCTCTGGAAGTTGGAGGTCGGGAGCTCTGGAGACCTGGAGGTCGGGAGCTCTGAAGCTCTGGAGGTCTGGAGCTCTGGTGGTCTGGAGATCTGGAGTTCGGGAGCTCTGGAGACTTGGAGTTCCTCGGGATGTAAGGTCGGGAGGTCGGGAGCTCTGGAAGTTGGAGGTCGGGAGCTCTGGATATCTGCAGTCACAAAACACTCGTCAGAGGGCGCCGGAAGTGTGTCCGGCGAAGCCCCTCCGATGCTTAAGTCAGGCGATATCAATGCGAGGGAGTGAGAGCAAGAATAACTGTGTGCAAGAGTATGCAATAGAGAGTGAATCTAAAGGAGAAAACATGGCAGTATTTATAGAGGGGCTAGGCTGATGAGATATGATTGGACGTGGTTGGGGTCGTGCGCACGTCTTCCACCCCACTCGCCCACTACGCACGTTCCCGCATAATCCGGCCCACGTTCCCCGTCTTTTGCGGAAGTGCTTTAACACGTCGGGTTGGGGTCCTCGGGAGATACCTGGCAGAGCTCATCCTGCATGAGGTCTTCCTGGCAGAGCTCATCCTGGCAGAGCTCATCCTGGCTGAGGTCTTCCTGCCCGAGGTCTTCCTGGCAGAGCTCACCCGGCTGAGGTCTTCCTGCCCGAGGTCTTCCTGGAAGAGCTGAGGTCTTCCTGGCAGAGCTCTTCCTGGCAGAGCTCATCCTGGCTGAGGTCTTCCTGCCCGAGGTCTTCCTGGAAGAGCTGAGGTCTTCCTGGCAGAGCTCTTCCTGGCCGAGGTCTTCCTGCCCGAGGTCTTTCTGGAAGAGCTGAGGTCTTCCTGGCAGAGCTCTTCTTGCCCGAGGTCTTCCTGCCCGAGGTCTTTCTGGAAGAGCTCTTCCTGCCCGAGGTCTTCCTGGAAGAGCTCGGGTCTAAGATGAAAGATCACCAGTGGAGTTTTTGTTTTTTAAAAGGAGCTCTTTCCTCGGGTCCCGATGGGGGAAATTATAGTGGTATCAATATGTTTTGGTGGACATACGGGAAACATCGAGCCCTTGGCTCATTACATTTCTCAGCAGATGAAGTGCTTGGGACCCTCTTCCTCTTGTCATCCTATGATTTGTAAACCTCGTCCCAACGAATTCCAAGAGCAAGATTTGTTTATCTGTGAAGCATATCAGATCTTAATTTTGATGAAACACAAACTTTACTACTTTGTTTCTAACAGTATAATTGAATACGCAGGCTACGCAAATTAGCTAAAAAACTGTACATTATAATAAGATGAGCTCAGTTGCGAAGAAGAGCAATATAGATCAGTTCAAAGAAACACTTCAGTTCAAATGATCATTTCAGATCAGTGAAGCACAGCTCAGAACAGTTCAGAACAGAGTAGTTTAGTTTAGAACAGTGCAGAACGAATCAATTAGATCAGAGAATAGAGCATATTAGATGAGTTAAGCAATATAGATCAAAAGAGATCAAGAGCAGCTCAGATCAGTTCAGATGCGAAGAGCATATTAGAATAGCTCAGCAGAGAACAATCCAGAGCAGTCGATGAACAAGAAAAGTGTAGTTCTGTGTGCAGGTCAGATTGGAGCTTCACAAAAGATCAGTTCACGTAAGAAGAGAGGAGCTTAATTAAAAAGAACAGATAATAGTCGAGTTCATGTCAGACCAGCACAGGCTACCACCTCAGACGGACAAAGCAGTTTAAACAAACTTTACTCTGACAGACCAGAGAGGTTTAAGATAATTTGCTCCGATACGTCTACATCAATTCAGATGTGGTATAAAGATAATAAATAGTCTCACCTACTCCTGTACAATGAAAGGACGACAAGTAAATGAGTCAGAAAACTTTACAGAATCTTTACAATAACTACAGTCGTGTGTCCAACGGTAACATCGGTACAAAGGCTATTTATACAATCTGAAATAAAAACGAAGGTGACATAAGAATAGAGTGTGAGAGACTCTCAGAAGCCGCATATGTGCACAGAGTATCGGTGCCGATGAGAACAAAATGTCAAGTTGTGCTCGCACCAGCAGACATCGTCGCATGAGAAAAATACATCTGAGATTACATTGTATTAGAATAATATTCACGCACACATATTTACTCACAAATATGAGAGCATGAGCGAAACATATTAGAGTGAGTGTACAGTAAATAAAATCATTATAGTCCTTCTCATAGAGACATTGAACAAGTGAATAGAGTTGAATCAAGGAATTCAGATTGGACAGTGTGGTAAGTCCCAGCTGATTGAGTTTGTACAGATGTTTTTTAAATCAAAGTCTTCTAGTGAGAACTTCGAGTTTAAAAGAAGAGGTGACATAGAGTATGCTGTCTTCGAACTTCCATAAATAAATCTCAGCGTACTAATTTATTGCTTTTTGCATACATGTTTCACTAGTTTTCAATTTTCAGGGAGTACTTCGTGTTACTTCTGCATGGTTATATTAGACCAGACCCGATATATTCGATGCTCAATACCTTTTCAAGAATAAGATTTATTGTAACTTCTCTTCTTGTCGATCAAATTGCGCATGACCCTCATTCTGTTTTAAACCGCGGCGCGATATTCTGACAGTTACAAATTCTTCACTCAGGCTTAAGCTTGACAGAATATAAATAAATTGAAGATGATTTTGCTCTGTACTGATCCTTAGATATATAACGTACTTGAGAACAAAAAACTTGAAGTAATTCTTTGAAAATAATGTTCGTAGAGGAGAATTAAAATTGATCGCGTTTCAATTTTTCAAATCTACTTTTCATGCCCAGATGATTGGCTTCATGTATGCAAAGGCCTAACGTTAAGAAATTCAAACGATACTCACATTGGTACGGATTATTGTAGCCTCTCTTATATAAGATTTGATCACTAAAATCTGTTGTGTAGCCTACCAAAAATGGTATTTAGTATGTAATGCTGCTCATACGCTAAGCTCAAAATGGCAATCATCGGTTTTACCAATATAGTTGATATCCTGTCCTTTACCACAAAAAATTCTTCTTCAAATCAAAGGCTAGTCTTGGCAAAGATAACTCCTGGAATATTCTGTTTTGATCTTCTCCGCCAATATGTAAGTTGATATAATATGTTACAACTATTTTGATCTATGCTGATTTCATCTATTGAAACTGATATGTTTTGAACTCTCTATATTTGTTTTTATCTGTTATACCACAGCTTATCTGAACTGATCTGTTCTGAACTTTCATGACTTGTTCAAAATTTCTAATCTATCAACTTTAAGCTTAATGCTTCGAAACACTTTATACTTATCTGATCTGCTCTGAAAACCTTATACTCAGCTTTAAAGGTGGTTAGCTCTTACATGACTAATTTAGAGCTTTAATAAAAAGTTAAGTAATTCACAAAATTAAAAAAATTAATATAGAAATAATTATATTATAATGAAATTATATAAAAATCTAAAAATCATCAGCGTTTTAACTCTTTATCCTAAACCTGAACACAATGTTGTGGCGGACGAGCGCACGTATCATCGAAAGGCAAATTTGTCCGGTGGTATTTATCAATGTCAAATGGTTATAAAATTTATTTATTTCGAATTTTTATATTTATCACAAAATATTATTGATGCCCTCCATTAGTAGCTCGGGACCCGAGGACTAGGCATCAACTCTACCTACATCACCAAGGACGAAAGCAATCAAGAAGCGCGCGAAGAGCTCGGACGTCGGGATTGACGTCGAGGCCTCTCCCGAGGACCTCAACCCGACGTGTTAAAGTACTTCCGCAAAAGGCGGAGAACGTGGGTCATATTTTACGGAAAGGAATACCCACGTGTTCTCCAATTCCCGACGCCCGACGTTCCCGAGGTCCTCGACGTGGTAGCAGCTCGTCGGCTGATCTATTTGGCTACATCAATTGGCGCCGTCTGTGGGAAACGAAGAAGAAGATACAAGATGCCACCAAAGAGGACTAGAACTCAGCGTAGTAGGGAGAATAGTAACACAGAAAGTACCGCACCAGGGTCGGAGAACACTGCTCTTACCCCCGCTCAGATAGCTGAATTGGTAGCCACTACGGTGGCACAAATACTGGCAAGTCAACATGCTCCACAGCCCCCACCTAATCTCGATCAGCAAGCCGAGGAGATTAGGAGGATGCGTGAAGAGTTAGAAACTCGGCAAGCCGAGGAGATGAGAAGGATGCGAGAGGAGTTGGAGAATCAGCGAGCCGAAGAGATGAGGAGGATGTATGAGGAATTGGAGAGTCTGAGGAAGGAAAAAAGCTCGGCACCGCCTCCCCCGCCTGCTCGGGAGGTGCCATTTTCTACGGAGTTATTGGATGCCGACCTGCCCCAACACTTCAAATACCACAATGTTGGGGAATATGATGGGATGGGAGATCCCGAGGAGCATCTATCTCGATTTGAGAACGCTGCTTTGCTCCACCGGTATTCTGACCCGATTAAATGCCGTATCTTTTTTACTACGCTAGTCCGAGCTGCCCAGCAGTGGTTCAATCTACTGCCAGCTGGGAGTATCAAGTGTTTCTAGGACTTCAGCCAGGCGTTCTTACATCAATTTGCTAGCAGCAAGAAACAGCCCATGACCACCTTGAATCTATTCACTGTGAAGCAAAAGGAGCATGAGACTCTTCGGGAGTACATTCGACGCTTCAATGGGACCATCCTTGAAGTGCCATCTGCTACGCCCGACCTCCAGATCGGGGCGTTTACCCAAGGGTTGAGGGGTGGCGATTTCTTTAAATCACTGGTC
>KQ990045.1:532089-603794 GCA_001598015.1 Dorcoceras hygrometricum | reverse complement strand
CTACTCTAACACTTAAGAAGAACGTCCGGGTGGAGCATGTGGCAACGGATTAGCAAGTAGCTGATATCTTCACCAAACCTCTGCCGGACGCTAAGTTTTCTTACTTTAGAAGCATTTTATGTCTCATTGATATGTCGTAATTGTGTTATGTATGCATAAATTCATGGGGAACAAAATGAGTCAAACATATAACAAAACAGGTCTGCTGGATGTCTTCAAGCTGGTATGCGATCTGGACCAGCTTGGAACACATACAGTGCGAAGTTATCATGAGGTTTGCCTTATTTGTTTTTCGTGCTGGTAAATAAAATCGAACGGTTGAGAATGGGTTACTTGTGAAACACTTTTAAATCGGACGGTCGTCATTCTGGAATTTCAAATGTCCCTTAAATGTGATGATGACACGTGTCCAGTAAAAACCCTTCTCTCTCCACGATCGTACATAAACTGTTTACTTTACTTTTCACGTGATGCTTTCAAAAGTTTTCGTGCAATCGTGATTTCCTGCATCGAAAATCTACCGCATTCTCTTGAAATAATCTTTGCTCTCTCAAAATTTCTAATCCTTTAATATCAGATGTGGACTCTCTATCGTAAACACTTTTCATGTGGAATTTGAATCTGTGCTCACCATGGAGCACATTGGAATGAACAGTATGTTCCAATCTCTGGAAGATACCGGATTAAAAGGATTCTTGAAATATACCACCTCTGTGTTTGAAAATGTTGTCACTGAGTTTTTCCTAAATGCAAAAGTCATAGCTGGGACAATTGTTAGTGTTGTCTGCAATAAGAAGTTGGCTATCACTGAGGATGTGTTCTCTACAACGTTTCAACTACCAACTGAGGGAATGACTAGTTTTGAGGATATTCCAAAAGACACTGTGGCTGAAATGCGTAGTCGATTTTCTGCACTGATGTGACGTTCAAGGCACCAAGCAAGAAAAGGAAAATGGAGATTGAGTATCGTCTGTTGCATGACATTGTTGCAAAGTTGCTATGTGCAAAATCCGGATCCTTTGATACAGTTACGTGTGAAAATTTTGACTTTATGGTTGCTATTTCTGTTGGAATAGCAGTGAACTGGGGCAAGATTATATTTAAAATATTGCTGGGCATGGTGAAATCCCAAGAAGCAATCTCAGGGGTATACAGTGCAGGTTAGTACTCTGTTGGCAAACCTAGTCCAGGCTGATCTCGGGGAATCAGTCAAACTGTACCCGCAGAAGGTACTAACCAACAAATCCGTCCAGACCTATATTAAGAAAAATTTGGAGATTAAACCAGCTGGTGAATCGAGCAAACACACTGAGGATACTGCCAGTAATACCGATGGTGGCGAGTCCCAGGTAGAACAACCAGTGGAGAAAGAGAAGGATGTGAGTAAAAATAAGAAGAAAATAACAACAGAGGCAGAACCATGAAAGAAGAAGAATCGGTGCCAATCCCTACTGTGGAGGCTGGAGGCAAGAATGCTCCAGAGGATCCCTCGTCTGAGGAATTAGACTTGGATTCGCGCCCGTAGGGAGGGAGAAAGAAACAAGGAGGCACAAAGATAAAGCAAAGAGTTGATTCATCTGATTCTGAGTCTACCATCTCTCTACATCTCAAAAAAATCGCAAAGAAAAAGAGGACCTCAGAGGCCCAAAACACAACAGCAGTTAACTATGGACAAGAGCAATTCACAGCCTTGTCCTATACCAGAAGAACTCGTTGGTGGTGCAGAGGCCTCTGGTAACAAGCAAGTTGATGATGGCCCAGGAGGGGATGAGAGAACGGACTCCGAACATGATGTACAGAGGGGTGGTGACGACGGTGTGAAGACAATCTGAAGTATGATACTCAGATGGACCACAGAGATCAAAATGAAGTAGCTTTTACCACTGCTCAGGATGAGCCAAGAATGTTTACTAATGAATGTACCTAAGGGGATACTTTTGAAATTGAAGATTGGGTACTTTTGAAATTGAATATTGGGTAAACAAGGGTGACAGAATCGTGACGGAGGAGAGAAATTCTCAGAGTGAGCAAGTATCTGGTCTAAATAACAAAGAAATAGTGGTGATGACTAAGCAACCAGCTCTGCAAACGCTGACGTTTTAGGGACAGGGCATCTTTTCTCCTATAAAAATCCGGGAGATCGATTTGGTAACACACTTTCTACCCAACATAGATCCCTCTGCCAAAGGTAATGAGACCCTGGTTGTGTTTGACAAGCCTACTCCTATTAAAGAGCACTGTCAGTTGGTTCTACGATCTGTGTGGGACGTTGTATCTGAAAGAATGGCTATCTTTGATGCATGGATCCATTTTCGAAAAGAGGTACGCATCAAAGATGTCTCTTCTTTTGAACATTTGACCCAAGTTGAAGAACAATTGTTAGTATGGGACGAGACAGAGCATGTCTCTGAATTTTTTGAGCGACGATCGCTCATTATGTATAAACTCTACGAGCTAGAAGTCCAAGAACTGTATAATGAGCATCTAGCTAATTTCCAGCAGGATGTCCCATCTGTTAACCATGATTATCTCTGTATTCGGTTTCTACACATAGATCTAAAAGAGATAGCTATGCTGCATAGGGCTCAACATAAGCTTCATTCATGGGATCAGTTTCAGATCAATCACAAATTCTTACTCTAGAATTCTCTGGTCAGACTTAACAAGAGAGGGCAGCAAGACAGGCTCACTGTGAGCAGATTGTACAACAGGATATTGTGAATGAGGTCGTGGCTTCTCTATAGCACCAGGCTCATGAGAATGAGCCACCTGCTCCCATGGAGGAGCATCAGGCCTCGGGTAATGATCACTAGGCTCATGGTGACCAAGACAATGTACAACAAAACTATTTGACTGTGGCACACCAACAACAGGGCTATGCTGACAATCCTACTCAACTAGAGGACCCATCTGTACATATTGCGTATACTGTAAATAATCCGGGTCTAGACCCCACTTCAGAAGATAATAATGCGGATCATCAGGGTCCTAATCCTTCACATCTCCAAAATGGTTGCATTTACGGCAGACAACGAAGAGGACACCCGTTTATCCTTCCTCGATAGCTCAAAATCTTCCCACACTGGTTCTCAACGAATGATAATATCCAGTCCCCCTTACAGCCCTTATGCCAATGCCAAGCTTGATGAAGTGGACAAAGCTGTTTCTTCCATTGATTCAAGGATGATTTATGTGGAGTCCAAGCTGACCTCTGTGGAATTAAGGACGCTTCTATAGATTCGAAGATGCATTCTATGGAGTCCAAACTTCACTCTATGAATTCCAATATTGAGCAGCTGATGCATACTCAGACATTTTTGAAGCTAGAATTTGGATGCTACAAGCATATAATTTATGACAAGGTGGATAAACTGACCGACAATGTTAAATGTTCCCAAACTGCATTAGAAACCAGCATTATTCGTCATCTTGCTGACAGCAACAACAGCTGACCACTGATCTTGATATGGTCAGAATGAAGCTTGCCGAACTAGTTGAGCATCTCAAACAGGTTGGTGATGCCAAAAAGGGGGAAGGTGGGCTGATTAGACCAGTAGATGGATTCAGTATACCAAGATGGGAAGGATCGAGTGGACAAAGTAGTATACGTGGTAGAGGACCAAGTCCAAGAGGAGGAAGAGGACCAAGTCCAGGAAGATATAGACTGGGTGACGATAGTGAAAGATATAAGTACAGTAAATGGTTCTAGAGCAAGGGCGGTTTAACTTTTCGACTAAGTTATTTAGAGATAACTGTCTCATTGTAAATTGATTAATGGTTTATAGAAATCTCTTTTTACGACCAAGGTTTTGTCAACACCAAAAAGGGGGAAATTGTTAGGATAAATTTCAGAAATTCTGGTGATGAAAACTAAACGAGAAAATAAAATCTATAAAAGAGAGTAAACGAACCAATGTGACAAGATCTGGACGAAGCTTACTACGTGGGAAGTAGAAACGAAATAGGAGCAGAGTCAAGCTGGTAAAAGGAAAACCAGCTCAGAGCGTTGAGGATAAACCAGCAAAGGGAGTCTAGTCAAGCTGGTTCAGGATATCAAGATGTGCTGGTTTCAAGGACAAACTATTTCAGGAATTTAAGACGTATCGATAAACAAGCTAGATACCAAAGTCTTGCTAATAACAGTTCAGGGATGACTAGCCAGATAAATTGAGAAAGATCAAAGATCAGAAATCACCCAACGATGACCAGCCTTGGCTGACCATCCGGGCAGCCCTAAGACAAACCTCACCCACTTCTATGGACTCCTCCTAGGACTCTCCCACATCCCTGTTCAGGCCAGAAATCCAGCCCTCATTGCAACAACACCCAAAAGAGCCGAAGCCTCCTACCCGGCAGCAACATGCAACCTAGCCCTCACGCCACTCAAGCCGACGACCAGGACTTCTTCCCAACACGTTAAACCTTCCAAAACCAACCTATAATCAGTATGAAAAAATCCTAAAGGTAGCAGCTGCCCTTTGGACGTCCATCAACACGTTAACGTCAAGGAATCAACGAAGAAGCACCAAAAATACTAAAACACTTCAAGCATATAACCAGCCCTTAAAATTCAGTTTCCATCCATCAAATTACTCAAAAAACATATAATATGATCTGAAAGTTGCAACAAAGAAGATTTAAAACTTTCCTTTATGCGGGAAAAATTGGGAATACGCGTCACCGGATGCGCGGACGCGATGGGGAGCGATTTTCTTCCTTATCTTGGCTTTGATGTGGCTCGAAAATTTCAGTGTGTATGTGGAGGAAAATGGTGGCTGAATGGTGAGAAATCGGAAGATTTTCGTGTGTTCTTAGCTGTAGGAACTTAGTTGTAGATTATTGTACATTTGGGTATTAATTTAGGCCCGTCGGACTTTAATTTAGGTATTAAATAGCCCAACTAATATTCATTCACCCTAAAATAAACTTATTTCATATTATAACATAGGATAAGTAAACTTAAACATTGGTACAAGAAATATTTAACGTTTGCTTTTTTCCCGAAAAATCTCTTTCGTGGCAAAAGCGCTAAATTTTTTTTTTCGCTAACCAAAATTTTAAATAAATTATCATTAAAAAAATTTACACCTGAAATCACAGAAGCATCAGGAAACGAAATTAAAGATCAAAATAAATCATCATTAATATTATAAAACCTCAATTATAATATAAATATTTAAAACATTTTATCTCATGCATGTGGTTTGCGTGATCGGATATCGGACGCTACAATTCCTCTGCCCCTTAAATTAAATTTCATCCTCGAAACTAAACTTACCGAACAACTCGGGATAGCAACTCCTCATGTCGATCTCAGTCTCACAAGTAGCTTCCTCCTCGAGTGAGTCAACCACTTGACTTTGACCATCTTAATCACTTTTTTCCGCAGCTTCACATCATGTCTACCTATAAAGCGATCGGGCCTCTCCTCATAGGACAAGTTTGGTGTAAACTGCAATGGCTCAAGACTCAGCACATGTGATGGTTTCAAAATGTGAGACACGTGAAACACGTTATGCACTTCTGCAAGGTTAGGTGGTAGTGCCACCCAATAAGCCATTGATCCATTCTATCCAAGACCTTAAACGGACTGATGAATGTGAGGACCGAGATTTGTAGAGGTGTTTAGTGTGTAATTAGATTTGATTAACAGTGGTTTAATAGAAATTAATCATCCTAGAGAGTTAACGGGGTTAGTAGGAATAATCACATACGTGAGATGATCTAACGTTGTGCACGCTATTCTGGAAGTAGTGTGCAGTATAGCCCGTGCTAAGCTCCTGTGAACTGATCTGATTTAGTGAGAGCTGGCAGGGTGGTTGCTCTGAGCTGATATTAGATTTTAGTAGTGAGGCGTAAGCTGGATTCAGCTTTGGAAGTTTAGTGGTGTTCGGAGCTGAGCAGTAAGATCAAGGGTTGTGCCGTATTGTTTGGTAAAATCATCTTAGGCTTAAGCCGATGGTGAAGAGCAGATTAGGTGAGAGATGGTTGTGTCATTCATTTCGGGTGTGAGCTGAATGGGAGGTTTGATTGGGCGAGGGCTGTTTGGAGTGCGTGAGCTGACCAGTGCATGATCTGATCTGTTGATGCGATCTGATGCTGCTGTGCATGGTATGAATTGTTTTGTATGATCAGATCAGGTGTGAGCTGATCTAGTTCTTCTATGCTAGAAGGTGCACGAGAGTTGATCTGTGCGCGAGAGCTGATCTGCGTACGCACGAGCTGGTTGTATTGTGTGTGCTGAACTGCATGCCTAAGCTGGATATAGTGTAAATGCCTGAGCTGATCTGAAAGCACTGTAGACCAGATCTGAGGAACTTAAGTGTATACATATGACCGTTGACCATGTGTTAGACATTTGTTTTACACTGCATATCACCTTATATTCCTCAAGAGTTCGAACAGATATCTTCCTGAAACCCTCGTTATTGTTTATTCGAACTGTATTTTCTCTATTGCTGGAAAATGGCCGATCCGTTTTGAGCAAGAATGTTACCGTTACAACCCCTCTTCAAGCTCTACAAATCCTTACCAGTTTGGAGGACGATAGTGATCGGGATAAAGGATTCGACGAGAAGCTTAAGTGTTCGAATTTTAGCATTTTTTGGTCGAGTTGTGCTTTGGTTCAGGTACCATGTTTTGCTAGTGATAGTTTCAGTTTTTAGCATAAATTATTGTGCTGGAATAGCGTTTTGTGTTAGTCATAAGTTGACCAGATTAGGGAGTTTCAGCCATGAGATGTTTAAGCGTTGCCTGAGCTGATTTTCTTGGGCGTTCGTTCATATTAGCGTCTCTATTGTGGTTTTTGGCGTGATTTTTCCACTCGGAGCTCTTGGCTGAGATCTATGAATCAGCAGTTGTGTGTTTTGTTCTGGCCGTGAGACATTTCAGGTATTTCGGTAAGATTGTTGCAAGGTACAGATAGAACGAGTATTTTACAGCATTGTAGAGTTAGAAATGTGATATGTGATTTACATGCCTTGTGGTGATATGAATTTACATGCGGTATTGTGTACTTGTTGCATTGAGCATGGCATAATAACATGTTTGGATATGTTTCTATAGATCAGATAACACAAAAAAACCCTGCTATTATCCCACTAACGGTTTACATACGATGCGCAGTTTCTAGATTGAGAAGACAATAAGATATCCAAACAGGAACAGTGAGGGGACACCTAAGCTGGTCTATTTGAAGATATCTATGCTGGAATAGTGAGGGGAGGCTCGAGCTGGTACAGTAGAAGAGATCCAGTTTGCAAGGAACATCAAGCTGGCTCACCAGCTTGGTGTAAGAGCAGGTCAGGGATCAAGTGCAGTGTTCAAGTGCAGAGCAGAGTACAAGAGAAGTGATCAAGTGAAGATCAGATTACAGAGCGCAACAATAATCAGTTCAGCATGAATTTCAATCAAGTGAAAGTTGGATCAGAACTGATTATTGTATCCCAAGAAGAAGGGATATAATCACTGATGCAAGATTGCAGTTTTTTGAGGATAAGGTTTAAAGTACCTTCGAAGAAATGGCTCAATCAACCAAAAGAATATCGATGTACTTGCTGATGGTTTGGAAGAGGTTTCTGAATTGAACACCCGATATCTCTTTGGAAACCCTCGTTAGCACTGTTCACCCAATATCTTTTCTTCCAATTTCCGGAGTCTGGCTGGTCTGTTTTGAGCAAGGTGCTACAGCTGGAAGCATCTGTTCGAGATCTTTAACCTCTTACCCGTATGGATGCCGATAGCGACCAGAATAGATATGTTGATGAGAAGTTGAAGTGTTCGACTTTTAGAACTTTCCGAATGAGTTGAGCTTCGTTTGAGGTAACTGAAGTTTTTAGTGTTGATTTTAGTCCTTACATATCTTTAGTTTGGGCAGGGTTTGACCTTAGTTGTAGAGTTTGAGCTGGTCGACCTTTGAGGTGTAGGTCGTGAGATGCTTGAACGTGAATCTACATTGACTCCCGTAGATGTTTTGCATATCCGTAGCTCTCTCGAGTTTTTGACCTGTTTTGGTGGCCCTGAGCTGTTGGTCGAGAGCTAGGGTTTTGGGCAGCGAGCTTGCTGTTTCAGCCGTGTGCTTGGATTGAGGCTATGTGGTAGGATTTAATCATATGTACGAATTGATCTTATATTTACAGCTTTGAGATAAGCATGTGATCATGTAGGGTTGTGTGCTGAGTTGCATTAGCCTTGTCGTGTGTATGATGCATGCGGTAACCTATTAGGCTTGTGCTGAGTTTCCGAGCTATTATTCCTGTGTTATGCATGTTGTGTTATGATGTCTACATGATGAGTTGCTGTCAGGCCTCGTGCATAAACAAAGAGTTAACCACGCAAACAATAGCAGAAGCTTTTAAAATAGTGGCTAAAAATTTCGCTTTTGGCCTGACTGAAAGATAACATAATTTAAAATACAACAATACTCAAAATATCCCAGTTTACAAAGAATACATACGGCTAAAAGCCACAGTGAAAAAGTACAGAATGCATCAAGTACCAATCAACAACACTAAAACTGAATACAATAAAGCACAGGGAATTTTATATGATTTATTTATGATTTTATGCTGCATGGTATGCATATGTTATTTTTTTCAGCCTGCTTGAGTTACGGACGCGTGGACGAGATTAGGGCCGACCAAAATGAAAATAATTTGAGATTTTTAGGTTATGGGGTTTTAAGATTGAAATATTTAATTTTATGCAACAATTTATGAAAATTTGAGTTTTTATAATTATTTTGGAGGGAAACCCGTTTTTCGCCTATACGGGCTGTTTTATTGAGTTTTAAGGTATTTTTAAATGTGAGGAGGCCTAGATTTCGAAATTTTGTAACCATTAAAGCCCAATTATGAGTTTTAAGCACCTTTTTAATTTAATTAGAGGGGCAAGATTGTATTTTCTCTCATTTACTTAATTAAATCAATAGGGGTCATATTAGTCACATTCATTTTTCAAAACACAAAATTTACACAAACCTAGCCCCTATAACTTCATCCAGCCATCCTACCCTCCCTCTCAAGCTCACAAAAATTTGAACACCCCATTTTTTATCAAGGTTGGTGATCCAAATCCGGTGGTGCCTCAATCTCGCATATACAACGCCGATAACTCTCAGATTCACCACTTTTACAAACCAGGCATGTGATATCAACTTTTTTTCTCACCATTTAAACTTTATTAATCTGTTTGTAAGAAATTATGGTGTGAATTGTATGCAATACGTGTAGATCTAAACTCCATGAATTGAAATCATGCATGTACCTCACAGTTTTCATAATGTTTGACTTTCTTCTATTGAGGCTTCGGTCAGGGTGTTTTCCACGAGGGATGGCTCGGTTCTATAGGTTCCTAAGGGGCTCGTGGTGGTCCAAGTCAAGGTAGGAGGGTGGCTAATTGGTCGAGTGAATCAGGTACAGTCGTGGAGATTGAAGGTGGCGCATCGTGCTGCATGGCTGGTGCGTCCCCTTCCTTCGACCAGTTCTCCCTGATTAGCCCACGGTTTGAGCCAAGGTCGGTCAGGTTAGGACCGTATGGACCTGGGGGTGGTCCAGCCGGTGCGGCTGCATCCAGTGGGGGCCGGAGCAGAGAGAACGATCGCAAAAACCAGAGACTGGTCGTGGCGGCGCACGCATGGGGAGGGGGTGTGATCGGTTTAGGTTTCTTTGTTGCATTGGTTCGGTCTATGTGAACCGGTTTTGGTTGGTTCGATTGGACCGAGATTGGTTCTTCGAGTCTTGAGTCAAATTTTTTAAAATGGGTCCAAGTTATTTTAATTTTGGACCTATTATTTTAATTATTATGTCAAAGGTCCAATTTTAAAGAAAATTGCGAGAAGTTTCCAAATTGATTCAAACTTTTCAAATAATTAAAGTTATGTTTGATTTTAAGTATTTATTCAAAATTGGAGTCTTTGATTTTTAGTTAAGTCAAAATTTATTTTTGGGAATTTAATTTGGTCAAAATCGGTCTTTTGGTCAAAATTGGCTTTTGGGTCAAAATTGATTTAAATTGATTTCTAAAGTCAAAATCGATTTTAATAAGTCAAAATTGATTTTAAGGAGTCAAAATTGATTTTAATTAGTCACAAATAGCCTTGATTTTAAGAAACCAAAATTTAATTTAATTAGGCAAAAATGTTAAAAAGGGGTGAACATTCGTTTCATCGGTTATGTAAAGAGCGATGATTAGCCTAGAAGTGGTGAGCCAAGCCCCGAAATCAATCCTCGACCGAAGTAGAAAAATTTAGAATCTCGTAAATGTATATTTAATTATATATGTAGTATGTTATGTATGTAAATGTTTTAAAGAAATGATTAAATATACATTAACGGTCTAATCTTTTAAAATTGCATAATTTTATGAAAATACATGCATCATGTATGTAAAGAGCGATGATTAGCCTAGAAGTGGTGAGCCAAGCCCCGAAATCAATACCTCGACCGAAGTAGAAAAATTTAGAATCTCGTAAATGTATATTTAATTATATATGTAGTATGTTATGTATGTAAATGTTTTAAAGAAATGATTAAATATACATTAACGGTCTAATCTTTTAAAATTGCATAATTTTATGAAAATACATGCATCATGAATTTTTTATGAATGTTAAAGGAATGTTCTTTTAAATAACAAAACCCGAGGGATTGAATGATTAGTGACTTATGATGATATATGATGAGCCTATGGATCCATGTGTGATATCATGGTGAAGTGGTAGCTTATGATCCTCGTGTGATATCGAGGTGAAGTGGCAACTTATGAGCTTATGGATCCACGTGTGATATCATGGTGAAGTGGCAACCTATGGATCCTCGTGTGATATCGGGGTGAAGTGGCAACAATAGGTGTGAAATCTAGGGATCCTCGTGTGATATAGGGTTGAACCACACCGCCGCGTACGTTGGTTTATAGATTGATCAACCGACTTCAGTCACACTTCAGGATACGACTCATATATTTTTCATGTTACGTTATGCCATGCCTTATATGTTATATGATATGTTATGACATGAAATGTATGAAGAAATGTTTTAAGATCATGCACGCATTCATGTTTTTAACGCTATTTTATTACAAGTATGTGCTTTCATGCGATTTTATTAGTATATACTTTGTTATGATATACGATAGAGAATGCTGAGCCTCTAGGCTCACTAGGTTTAAATGGTGCAAGTGAGGACCTTGCTGATGAGTTTACACCGACTGGCGGTGAAGACATCTGAGCGCCTGTTGCAGCAGTACCCCTTGACCGCAGCAGTGTTATTTGGAGTTGATACAGCTTGATATTGGATTATAACATGTTATCTTCAGTATTTTGATGCAGTCGATTTTATTTGATTTTACGCAGTCGATATCACACGAGGATCCATAGGATGCCACTTCATTACGATATCACACGCGGATCCATAAGATCATAAGTTGCCACTTCACCTCAATATCACACTAGGATCCATAAGCTGTCACTTCACCATGATATCACACATGGATCCATAGGCTCATCATACATCTTCATAAGTCACAAATCATTCAATCCCTTGGGTTTTGTCCTTTAAAAAAACATGCCTATAAGATTCATAAAACATTCATGATGCATGCATTTTAATAAAATTATGCAAGTTTAAAAGCTTAGCCCGTTAATGTATAATTACTCTTTTCCTTTAAAACATTTACTTACATACATAAAATACTACATATATAATTAAATATACATTTAAGGGCTTCTACATTTTTCTACTTCGGTCGAGGATTGATTCCGTGGCCTGGATCACCACTTTTAGGCTAATCATCGCTCTTTACATAGCCGATGAAACGAATGTTCACCCCCTTTTTTACTTTTTTGCCTAATTAAATTAAATTTTGATTTCATAAAATCAAGGCTATTTGTGATTAATTAAAACCAATTTTGACTCCTTAAAATTAATTTTGACTTATTAAAATCTATTTTGACTTATTAAAATCGATTTTGACTTTAAAAATCAATTTAAATAAATTTTGACCCCAAAAGCCGATTTTGACCAAAATACCGATTTTGACCAAATTAAATTCCCAGAAATCAATTTTCACTTAATTAAAAATCAAAAGACTCCAATTTTTGACTAAAAACTTAAAATCAAACATAACTTTAATTATTTAAAAAGTTTGAATCAATTTTGAAACTTACGGCTATTTTCTTTAAAATGGAACCATTGGCATAATTATTAAAATAACAGGTCCATAATTAAAATAACTTGGAACGATTTTAAAATTTTATTGAGACTTTAAGAACCAATCCTGGTCCAATAAAAACCGAACCAATGCACCAAAGAAACCTAAACTGATCACACCCCCTCCCCATGCGTGCGCCGCCGCGACCAGTCTCTGGTTTTCGGGATCGTTCTCTCTGCTCCAGCCACCACTGGCTGGAGCCCCACCGGCTGGACCACCCCTAGCTCCAGCCGTTCCTAACCTGAGTGACCTTGGCTCAAACCGTGGGCCAACCAGGGAGAACTGGTCTAAGGAAGGGGACGCACCAGCCATGCAGCGCGATGCACCACCTTCGATCTCCACGGCTCTACCTGGTTCACTCGACCACTTAGCCACCATCATACCTCGACTTGGACCACCATGAGCCCCCTAGGAACCTCTAGAACTGAGCCATACCTCCTGTAAAACGCGCTGACCGAAGCCTCAATAGAAGGAAGTAAAACATGATGAAAACCGTGAGGTACATGCATGTTCTCAATTCATGGAGTTTAGATCTACACATATTGCATACAATTCACACCATAATTTCTTAAAAACATATTAATCCAGTTTAAATGGTGATAAAATAAGTTGATATCACATGCCTGGTTTGTAAAAGAGGTGAATCTGCGAGTTACCGGCATTGTAGACGCGAGATCGGGGCACCACAGGATTTGGATCACAAAACTTGATAAAAAATGGGGTGTTCGAATTTTTGTGAGTTTTATAGGGAGGGGAGGACGGCTGGATGAAGTTGTAGGGGTTAGGTTTGTGTAAATTTTGTGTTTTAGAAAAATGAATTTGACTAATATGACCCCTATTGATTTAATTAAGAAAAGGGGAGAAGAATACAAGCTTTCCCCTCTAATTAAATTAAAAAGGTGCTTAAAACTCATAATTGTGCTTTAATGGTTACAATTTTTGATATATAGGCCTCCTCACATTTTAAAATACCTTAAAACTCTATAAAACAACCCGTATAGGCGAAAAACGGGTTCCCCTCCAACATAATTATAAAAACTCAAATTTTCAGAAAATGTTGCTTAAAATTAAATGATTTCATTCTTAAAACTCCATAACCTAAAAATCTCAAATTATTTTCATTCCGTGATGGATCTGTGTAAACAGATCCTGATTAAGTTTTGAATTACACAAAACCTATTATTGTGTTTCTAACAAATCTACTTAGTGTAAAGATGCTAGCTATCGAAGAAAAATGTCAAGAAGCAGAATATGTCCAGTCGATGGTTTACAAGATAAAGTTCACAGCTATTTTGGCTTATCATTTAGACGGCAGCTGGATTGGCAATGGAGACGTCCAAAGTTGAGTCAGTTGTTCGTAATAAGGCGTGTTGGGGATCCGGATCCGCCCCCCGGCCGGGCAGCGGAAGAACAAGAAACAGGTGCCGGGAGGCGATCAATACGAAAAATCAGACAATTACAATAATCGTCATACATAGGGCGTTTTAGCATGTTACCTCGCTGGCACTTGTGCCTGGCTCCAACCGTGATTACAATAATCCGGCTCTTCTCGGTAGAATGCGGTAATTTACGCCAATCCGGTCCACGACCAGATCCGATACTCCTTCGTCAGGCTGCACTAGAAGCGCTGACGAGATCAGCACGAATGGATTCTCCTCGTCGAATTGACCGGAAACAGTTTTTCCGGCGAAGACGACGGCGGCGGCGGCGGCGGCGGCGAGGAAGAGGAGAGGAGGGGGCGGCTAGCAAGTAGGTTTAGGGTTTTTGAAGTGTTGTGTAACAAGTGTGGTTAATGAAGTCATTAAGTCCCATTAAATAGACTTAAAGATGGACTTGGACCCGTCCAACGGGCCCGGGTCCAAATGACGATATCTATCGCCGCGACTTCATCGTAACTCCGATCGCCGATCAGATCGGACCGATCGACTCAGTTTCCAAAACTGAATGTTATGATGTGAAAAACAATTTTTCAGATCATCTAACCCTAAATTGCAAAATGACCGTTTTGCCCCTCAACAGCGGGAAACCCCGGTTTGACCCCTGTTGACTTTTAGGAAGTCGCACTCCCAAAAATCCTCTTCTCGTGCTCAACACATTGAGCTGAGTATCCGTGCGGGAATCTCGAATCTAGTACTTGTGTGACCCTCAATGGTTCAGGGATACAACTACCCGTGGGCCCACAACCATTGTGGCTCCGGAATCACAATTCCGTACCTGCCCAACGGATCATGGTAAAGCGTCTAGCAACATCGCCCCATGATCCCCTAGGTATCACTGATAGTGCCTGCAAGAACGAGTCGGTCGTGGTTAGCGTACGGTACGGTCCTTTCAATCCATATATCCCGATCAGATCAACGACCATTGGTAAATCGAGAGTCGCTATAGATCCGATAGCTATGCATACATCTTGGAGATCAAATAGTGACATCGCGAGTGTAACTAGGTAAACACATTTACCTAAAACACTTCTAGTACTATGGCCAGAGATTTATACACTATTATCCCCTCAGAAAGCATAGGATATCCACGCATGTCTGCGAGCGGTGAATCCTAGACAACGATGCATCGACTCCTACATGCATCGGGATCTCACCCAATCCCGACGCCTTATGACTCCAGGTGAGTCGGCAAACGGGTCAAAGTGAGACGCCTATCATGTAGAGTCTCAATGACTTTTCGAGTCGTGAGGACTAATCAGTACAACCAAGACCTCGGACTTATCCACTCGACAAATGGTAACCACTTGGAAAGTCCGAACGAGGGTAGTTCGATAGATCACCAGGTCACTATCTATCTGCATGCTCAGAACATCACAATGTTCCCTACCAATGAAACATGGTACTTCGCATCGCAGATACTAGTCTCGAACTCGGGCGGCCTTATCCTCATTTTGACGGCCCAATCGACTAGGAACATGTTCAGAATACACAGCGACTATTAGATGTGTTTCATGATAGCCGTCATACCCACTATCACATCTAACATACGCTTCAGTGCATTCTAGGTCTTTACTCAACACAATTGTTAATCATTACACACATAATGAAAGTATAGAATGCCATATAAGAAAATGCGAATATCATATATAAAGATCGTTTGTACAAGAGTCTATAAAACCCACACGCCACAAGTTGGCTAGTTGGGCATCTACTCTAACAATCTCCCACTTGCCCTAAAGCCAACTACTCATCAGACGCAGTCCCATTGTTTCGCGATTTTTTTCAAACAACGGTCCAGGCAAGGGATTCGTAAGTGGATCAGCAACGTTGTTCGCAGAGGCGAGTCTCTCAACTGCTATGTCGCCTCTAGCCACAATATCCCGGATTATGTGGTATTTCCTCAGTATGTGTTTGGATCTTTGGTGAGACCTAGGCTCCTTTGCTTGCGCAACGGCACCCGTGTTGTCGCAGTACACCGGGACTGGACCAACTCCATTAGGAATAGTTCACCACCCCCGTAGACCATGAACATATTCTTAGTCCTTCGTAAGTACTTAAGAATATCCTTCACGGCCTTCCAATGCAATTGGCCGGGGTTGGCCTGGTAGCGGCTCATGACACTCAGAGCATATGCGAATTCCGGTCTAGTCTAGATCATGCCATACATAATACTACCTATAGCCGAGGCATATGGTACACGTGCCATACTCTCTATCTCCTCATCAGTCTTTGGACACATAGACTTGGATAGAGTGACTCCGTGGCACATAGGTAGGTGTCCTCTCTTGGACTCTTCCATAGAGAACCTCTTAAGTATGGTATCGATGTAGGTAGCTTGGGTGAGTCCTAGCATCCGTTTAGATCTATCCCGATGGATCTGTATTCCAAGAATATAGGATGCTTCACCCATGTCCTTCATCGAAAATCTTCTAGATAACCATACTTTAGTTGACTGCAACATTCCTACATCATTCCCAATGAGTAGAATGTCATCAACATAAAGTACTAGGAACGTCACAGCGCTTTTAACTACCTTTTTATAGACACATGGCTCCTCGGGATTCTTGATGAAACCAAATTCCTTAATTGTTTCATCGAATCTCAGGTTCCAACTTCGCGATGCTTGTTTGAGACCGTAGATCGATCTCTGAAGCTTGCATACCTTATGCTCGCTTCCAACAGATGTGAAACCCTCAGGCTGCATCATATAGATCTCTTCCTTAATGTTTCCATTAAGGAACGCAGTTTTCACATCCATTTGCCATATCTCATAGTCGTAACATGCGGCTATGGCTAACAGTATTTTAATTGACTTGAACATGGCGACTGGCGAGAAGGTTTCATCATAGTCAACACCTTGTCTTTGAGTGTAACCTTTTGCGACCAGTCGCGCCTTGAAGGTCATTACCTTACCATCAGGCCCAAGTTTCCTCTTGTATACCCATTTACACCCAATAGGAACGATTCCTTCGGGAGGGTTAACGAGAGTCCAAACTTGGTTAGCATGCATTGAGTCAAACTCAGACTGCATGGCTTCAAGCCACAAATTAGAATCAGCATCGGAAATTGCCTCCTTGAAAGTTCTTGGATCAGATCCAACAACTTGATCACCTTGATCATCTTCAAGGAGAAATCTATATCTCTCAGGAGCCCTAGGAATCCTTTCGGATCTCCTAGGTGCGACCACATCCGATACTGGCTCAGTAGGTGCGGGAGATTCACTTGGTACTTCAATTGGTTCTCGAACCTCTTCGAGTTCTACTATTTTGCCCTTTGTATCAAGTAGAAATTCCCTTTCCATAAAGGTGGCATTCCTAGAGACAAACACTTTTGTCTCGCTGGGATAGTAGAAATAGTATCCAATGGAACTCTTTGGATACCCAATGAAGTAGCATAAGATGGATCTCGTATCCAGATTATCTCCCACTGTCTGCTTCACGTAAGCAGGACATCCCCAAATCCTCATAAATGAGTACTTGGGTGGTTTGCCCATCCATATCTCATACGGAGTATTATCCACTGCCTTGGTGTGGACATTGTTCAACAACATTACCGCCGTTTCGAGCGCATAGCCCCAAAACGAGGTCGGAAGCTCAGTGAAGCTCATCATGGATCGAACCATGTCCAACAAGGTCCGATTACGACGCTCCGCTACACCATTGAGCTGTGGTGTCGCCGGAGGGGTCCACTGTGAGAGAATCCCATTCTCAGGGAGTTGATGTCTGACAGATCAAACAACTCACTCCTAACTAGCTTGTTCATCCTGCTTAGGGAAATGTGACCTAGCCTAGCGTGCCAAAGTTGTGCTGGGTTTAAGTTATCGTGTTTCCGTTTAATTGTTGTTGTGTGTGTTTCGACATCGCGAGTTGGAACGTCTTTTAATTTTAAGGTGTATAGATCGTTTTCGCGTTCCCCAATTCCAATTAAACATTCATTCTTGTAAATATTGCAAATCGAATTAGCAAACATACAAGAATATTCATCTCTATCAAGCATAGGAATAGAAATAATATTTTTAATTAATTCAGGAACAAATAAAACGTCTCGTAACAACAACTTAAAATTTGAAGACCGAAATAAACAAATATCCCCTATAGCTACTGCAGCAACTCTTGCTCCATTGCCAAGCCTCAAGTGGGTCTCACCCTCTCTAAGACGTCGACTTCTTGTCATCACCTGCAAATCATTGCAGATATGAGATCCACATCCGGTATCAAGTACCCAAGAAGTTGAACTTAGAGACATATTTATTTCAATATAGAACATACCTTTTGCAGTTCGCAACTGCTCGAGGTACTCCTTGCAGTTCCTCCTCCAATGCCCAGCCTTGTGGCAGTGGTGGCAGACGTCCTCACTCTTGTTAGGCTTAGAAGCCTTTGCCTTCGGCTTCTTGGCAGACTTTTCCTCTTTCACAGGAGCAGAACGCTTCTTGCTCTTGCGTCTGGGTCCTTTCTTCGCAGAGGAAGAAGAACCCAGAAGGAGGACGGGTTTGTCCTTCTTTGTAGTCCCATCAAACACTACAAGCATGTTCACCACCTCTTCAAGGGTGGCTTCCAGCTTGTTCATGTTAAATTTGACCACAAAGGGGTCAAATGCAGCGGGTAGCGAGAGGAGAAGTACATCCACAGACAGCTCATGTGGAATTGCGATATCAAGGCCCGACAACTTTTCAATGAGCCCAATCATACGAAGCCCATGCTCGCGGACCGAAGTCCCATCGCGCATGCGACTCGTCATCAGCTCCTTGACAGCCGTGAACCTCTCATGTCGAGAGTTCTCCCCGTACAGCTCTTTGAGATGATGAAGTATGTCAGCAGCATACTTCGTCTTCTCAAAACGCCGTTGCATTTCATTGGACATCGTCGCCATCACATAGCATCGAGCTTTAACCTCATCGTCACGCCATTTGTCAAGCGTAATCAGCTCCTCAGGGCTGATATCGGCAGGGGCTTCCTCCGGAGGAGACTTCTCTATCGTATAGAGAAGCTTCTCCGAAGCCAGTACAAGATTAAGGTTGCGGAGCCAGTCTTGATAGTTAAGACCAGTGAACCTGTTGCTATCCAGTATAGCAGCAAGCGGGTTTTTCATCGAAACCATTTTATAGCAGTTATACTGAAAAGAAAACAGACATGCATTACTGACTATATAAATAATAAACTCTAAGACATAAAACATGGCTGATATCGGCAGGGGCTTCCTCCGGAGGAGACTTCTCTATCGTATAGAGAAGCTTCTCCGAAGCCAGTACAAGATTAAGGTTGCGGAGCCAGTCTTGATAGTTAAGACCAGTGAACCTGTTGCTATCCAGTATAGCAGCAAGCGGGTTTTTCATCGAAACCATTTTATAGCAGTTATACTGAAAAGAAAACAGACATGCATTACTGACTATATAAATAATAAACTCTAAGACATAAAACATGGTCATTAAGTTTTATGAATTACCCTCCCACTATTTTAACGATTTCACCACCCTCTAATGAAATCGAGAAAACAGGTTTCTTTAGTGGGTACACGGAGCCCAATCAAGCGACCATGGACCCGAATAATATCAGCCATCCATGACCCCTGAAAGGTAGTTTCCGATTGCAGCCGGTGCAACCTCCATGTATTCACCTCACGTCCAGTAAGGGCCCAATAATATGACGCCGTTTACTATCACGTGTCAAGATTGACCCATCAATGTTGAGTCATGAAGGACGGTCCCCTTAACGTCCCCAATAATATGAGCCAACGTTAAAGGGAGTTCCGACCGACTCACAACAATTGTCAATGACGTGGAAAGCTTTTCGGCATACATGACCCCCTCAATAATATGAGCCGGGCCATGTATACGGGTAGCATCGACGTACACCCATTGTTGATGGAAGGTAGGGTTGATTTAAACAATTTTAAATACCCTTTAGTTTATCGAATAAACTTTTATCTTGATATAAGTTTTAAATCAAATTTAAAACGAGGGATTTTATTTTTGAAAAATTTGGTCTCATGCATATTTAAATCTAATTTAAAACATGCAAACATGCGGTTTCAATTAATCTATATATCAAATATATAAATAAACATTGGGATGATCGATCGCGAGAGCTATGCGGTCCGTGGTTGCCAGCCACGGACCCGGGTCCAATCCTAGGGGTAATGCAATATGCAATGCAATCCTATTACAATGCTTTCCGGTTTTACAGATCTTCGATCTTCAATATCTTGATCGTCATCTCCACCGTTTTCGGATGTCCTCCCACTAAATCTAGTAATTTACATTTAAATTACTATGACAGATAAGGGATAAATTTATCAAGGGGTGGGAACGGGCCACAAACAGGCCCACTTTAAATGATAATCAATATATAAAAACCGAAATCAAATAAAACCTATTGCATACACCTAACACATTGGGCACGGCTCTCGATCACCCCAATCATGCAATTAATCTAATTAACATGCATAATTAAATAATCTAATTATTTATCGTAAAATCATATTCTAATTAAAATCGTATTTTATAATAAAATCGTATTTTGCCGATAAAACAAATTTCAATCAACAAAATCATATTTTATTACAAAATCACATTTCATAATTAAAATCACATTTTACTAATTTTAATTGTATCAAATTGGGTTTAAAACAATTTTAGGCCCAAAAACTTAAAATTTCAAAATCGATCAAAACCGGGCCCGACATCGCATACCGGCCCGAAAAACTTCAGGGCTGCCCGGGACAGGCCCGAACCAAACCCTAGAAGAAATCAGACCAACCGTCACGACATCGCCGGAAACTCGCCGAAGCGG
The DNA here is from genome assembly GCA_001598015.1 of Dorcoceras hygrometricum. Taxonomy (NCBI): domain Eukaryota; kingdom Viridiplantae; phylum Streptophyta; class Magnoliopsida; order Lamiales; family Gesneriaceae; genus Dorcoceras; species Dorcoceras hygrometricum. The sequence continues at coordinate 583,360 of KQ990045.1, read as the reverse complement.
CGGCCGGCCGGCCGGCGGAGGGCGCCACCATCGAAATCGCACGACGCGAGGGTTCGCGCATGTCGACTCTCCAGGCCGCGCAGCGTGCGCGTTCATGGCGCGAGAATTGCGCTGCCGCGCGCGCGCAATCGCGCGCGGTGGAAGGCCCGCCGCGGGCGGCGGCGGCCGATGGCCTCGATTCCTTAAATTTTGATTTTCGATCTGAAAAATTAAGGATTAGATACAATAATGGCAATTCGTATGATCAGATCCGGGAAACCTTGGCTCTGATACCACTGTTGGGGATCCGGATCCGCCCCCCGGCCGGGCAGCGGAAGAACAAGAAACAGGTGCCGGGAGGTGATCAATACGAAAAATCAGACAATTACAATAATCGTCATACATAGGGCATTTTAGCATGTTACCTCGCTGGCACTTGTGCCTGGCTCCAACCGTGATTACAATAATCCGGCTCTTCTCGGTAGATTGCGGTAGTTTACGCCAATCCGGTCCACGACCAGATCCGAGACTCCTTCGTCAGGCTGCACTAGAAGCACTGACGAGATCAACACGAACGGATTCTCCTCGTCGAATTGACCGGAAACAGTTTTTCCGGCGAAGACGGAGGCGGCGCGTGGCGGCGGCGGCGGCGGCGAGGAAGAGGAGAGGAGGGGGCGGCTAGCAAGTAGGTTTAGGGTTTTTGAAGTGTTGTGTAACAAGTGTGGTTAATGAAGTCATTAAGTCCCATTAAATAGACTTAAAGATGGACTTGGACCGGTCCAACGGGCCCGGGTCCAAATGACGATATCTATCGCTGCGACTTCATCGTAACTCCGATCGCCGATCAGATCGGACCGATCGACTCAGTTTCCAAAACTGAATGTTATGATGTGAAAAACAATTTTTCAGATCATCTAACCCTAAATTGCAAAATGACCGTTTTGCCCCTCAACAGCGGGAAACCCCGGTTTAACCCCTGTTGACTTTTAGGAAGTCGCACTCCCCAAAATCCTCTTCTCGTGCTCAACACATTGAGCTGAGTATCCGTGCGGGAATCTCGAATCCAGTACTTGTGTGACCCTCAATGGTGCGACTATTAGATGTGTTTCATGATAGCCGTCATACCCACTATCACATCTAACATACGCTTCAGTGCATTCTAGGTCTTTACTCAACGCAATTGTTAATCATTACACACATAATGAAAGTAAAGAATGCCATATAAGAAAATGCGAATATCATATATAAAGATCGTTTGTACAAGAGTCTATAAAACCCACACGCCACAAGTTGGCTAGTTGGGCATCTACTCTAACAAGGCGGAGGCCAAATTTAGACCAGCAGCTGTGACATTCGCTAAAGTCTGGAGAAAGGTTCGAAGAAGAAGATGAACAGTAGAAGTCTGGAATCAGTTGTGAAGAACAAAAACCAGTTGGAGCGCTAACAAGAGCTGTGATCAGCAACGATGACGTCAGCATTGCTGATTGGAAGAAATTGAGTAGCAGCGTTGATGACGTCAGCATATCTACTAGAGGAAGCTATGAGCAGCAAAGATGACATCAGCAGCAAGCTACAGTTCTTTCAGCAGTTGTCAAGAAGCGCAAGAGCTGGATCAGTGATGATGAAGTGAGCAGTGACGTCAGCAATCAGAAGAGAGCTACAGTGCAACCAGCAGTTGAAACTTGAAGAGAGCGATGACAAAACGATGTCGCTTGAATAAGTTGACACGACAACGTTTTGACTTCGCGCTAAGATTCAGCAGATGCTCTTTGCGATGGTAATAACCAGCAGGTAGCTACAGTTCATCCAGTCACAGTATACCAGTCGCAAGATGATGAAACAGTCACAAGCTACAGTGCACCCAGTCGCAAGCTACAGTGCACCCTGTCGCAGGCTACAGTGTTTTGCATATCCAGTCGCAGGAAAAGCAGATGTAGTGAAGAGTTGCAACCAGTCGACAAAGAATCCAGTCGCAGCCGTAGAAGATACAACCGGTAGCGAAGCAGTTGACGAACTAGATTATGAAGATTCACTAAAGCTGGATGTCAACTGCTGAGCTTAATTCAAATGTTGAAGACGACAAAAAGCCTGCAAAAGAAAGGACACAAGGACAATTCCCTGTCGGTACTCTACAGAACATATTTCAAACGGGAAGAATTTGTGTCCAACGGATTGAATTAACACAGAGGCTTATATACGAGAAGAACGCCATTGAAGAAAAAAAGGGCTGAGAGAGTTGTTGTTTCACAGAAAAGATAAAATCAATAGAAGACAACAATCAAAGGGAAAAATAAACCAGAAGCGAAGCTGTCAACTATCTTTCGTATAGGAGCTTATTGGAGTTGACAGCTGAGCTAGAATCAGCTATTGTAGAAGCATCTTCCCTAGTGTGTGAGGAATAGAGAAACAGAGAGTTGAGCGCTTCATTGTATAAATCTCACACACAGAGATTCATTCACATTCATTAGTGAATGAATCTCAAAACCAATTCACAATTAGTACCGTCCAAGCACGACGAAGTTAAACTCTGTGTTTGTAGCCTTTCTCACAGAGGCGTTAAACAAGTGATTGAGTGAACAGCCGAGGGCTTGTAGAGTCTAGGAGTTCTCGTAGCTGCTGGTTGCGGGATCGGGTCTGTACACGTTGTATAGATCAAATCTTCTAGTGGAACCTTCCGAGGTGGAAGAAGGGGAGACGTAGGACATTGAAATCCGAACTTCCATAAACAAATCGATTGAGTATTGTATTCTGTTATTCATTCAGCACTTGCATATTTATTCTGCACGCATAACAGATATCACACTAGCACATAGCAAACAGATTTCACATACTAGTTTTAACAGAAATCTGTTTGCGCAAAGTTGTTTTAAAATATTAGGATTCAGTTCTGGTGTTTTCCGCATGATTTTAATTCATACCAGATCTGTCTCCGGTGCTCTGTTTTTAGTGTTCAAGAACCAGAGGTATTTCACCTCATCTGGTGAAATAGCTGCGCGCAAAATTTTTAATTTTTGTCAACAGCGCCTGCTAAGTTTAAGAAAACCGGTCCCAACATTCCGGTCGACTCTAATCTCGTCCACGCGTCCGTAACTCAAACAGGCTGAAATTTAACACATGCATACCATGCTGCATCAAATCATAAATAAATCATATAAAATGGCGTGTATAATCTAAAAATATTTTCTCCCTAGTCATGCACTCGTTTCTACGTAGTTAGGAATTTCTGGGCGTTACATATATGCTATACGCTAACTAGGACACTCTAACCACCTCCTGGGGCACCTCCAGCTGGGTCAACTCCACGACAAGCTGAGTAACCATGATAACCTGAAAACACACACAGGAAAACAACACCATCCCCAGTGGGACACATGGTCAAACCCCAGTACGGAGAGCAACAGAAAAACAACTAATAGAAAGCAACAAGTAATATGCAAATGCTACGCATGAGAACAAGGCTACAACCGAAAGCAGGGAGCCAAAGGATCTCAACAACTGCTCAACAAATGAATCAGATCAACTGACCAACAGTGGCCACGGGGTGTGTGAGTATATGGGAGCTACCCACTAGTCTCCACACACGGCACCAGATGAAAACACAGCTCAATCTGCTGTTGCCCAACTCATGAGGTGTGGGAGCTACCCACTCCGCTCATAGTGGCTAACAGATCCCAGGAGGGAGATGAGGGTGACGGGAGTTACCCGCTCGTCCTCTAAACAAGCATCCTGCTACGCACAGATCGATAAACAAAGCACGGCAGAATAGATCTGAGCTCAATAAGATAAATGCGTGTATGAAACAAATAAAATGTCCAACACAGAACATATATAACGATGCAAGGCATACACAGCAGCAATACCCGCTCGTCCTCTAAACAAGCATCCTGCTACGCACAGATCGATAAACAAAGCACGGCAGAATAGATCTGAGCTCAATAAGATAAATGCGTGTATGAAACAAATAAAATGTCCAACACAGAACATATATAACGATGCAAGGCATACACAGCAGCAAGCATAATCACCCATGCTCAAACCAAAGCTATAAAACAAGCTCACATCCGTACCTCAAGTCTTCTGAGTTATAATTACCACAAAGCAGTACCTAGCAACACAGATCTCACACCTGCTAATCCAAACACAGATACTAGCTCAGGGACAGTAGCACATAAACTACGAATTGGAGCTACGGGTTCAACCAAATCTGTCCTACCCTTCTAACACAACATAAGGTTCTAAACAAAGCACAAGGTAGGATCTTTACACTTACCCAACGATACCTGAACGGCAGAAGCAAATCTGACGCTTATGCTAACAGACTACGGAAGGGAGATGTCTCTCGATCCACTTCCAGCTTAACGCAAGCTTCCACAAGCGGTACCAAACGAAGCGTCTTAGCAAGAGGAGTCCAGCGCTACCACTCTTAGTTCAATCAGAGCTGTCTACCACCGGCAATCAGAGAAGATAAGGTTCGGTGAACAGTAGCTAGGGTATCGCGACAGGATTCGCTATCGAAAAAATATTACTAAGTGTCGGGGAACAATACAGGGAAACGAAGACCATGTCCTCTTAAATGCAACTCAAATCTACTCAAATCTGATGAAAAGTTCCCACCGACAACTTATGTCTCAAAGCTGATTTCCCACTCGGATATGAATCTCTCAATAGATATGACTCTACGTCAAATAGATCCCGACTTATCCAAACGACTTCGCACAGTCTACTGTCGCATCTGGACACGTCACCCGCTACTCAAATTGAAATGCTAACCAGCATCGCAACACTCAGATCCTATCAAAATCTGACGACCAATGCTACTCGAATCTGAACCTCTATTGCTAACCCAAACGCCGTCGTTCCAACTAATCCAACACGACGTAGTTTAGCTACTCGCTAACGTGTACTCACATCTGCTTAGCGATACCAGATTCCATCACCACCACTGAGCGCGATCATCAAGCTCTGACCAACACTCACATCTGATCATGTGAGCACCCGAACCCACGGGGTCACGAGATTTGGGCCGAATTAAAATTTTAAAATAAAATTAAGGGCTAAATGGAAATTTGTTATAAGCTATATTTCTTATAACATAGAAAAAAAACTTTGAAACACAAACACAAAACTGACACACAAATACTCTCGGCGCCAAGTACTGAAATTTTGCGGAAAACAGATTTCATATATAAACAGCAATTGCGATATTACAACATCTGAAATTTTATATGAATTTACTGCTGTTGCAATCGATCTAATACAGATGTCTAAGATAAAGACAATAGCTAAGACACAGGAAAACGCTGTGCATAGATAAACACTTCACCACCCAGCTTTCTCAGCTTCCACCTTCCGCTTGACCCTTAACTGTCTCACCTGCACCATTTTAAAAGATAATGAGCCTAAGGGCTCAGCAAGTAAAATTTCTGAACATATTCATAACTGAGTTAAAGGAACTTCATTTAAAACTTAAACATTCTTAAACTTTCTTTCTTAAACTTTCTTTCATAACTTTCGTAAGCTTGGATGTGGGGATAATAGCCCAGATTCCTTCGTTTAAATTCTTTAAACATTCTGATTTATGGCTTTGAAACTCTCCTTAGGTCCAATGTGCACTTGATCAAATGAATACTTATATCAGTTCTTAGCATATAGGTCAATATGAAGGGGTATACAGATCCATCAATCCGTAATCCTGATCCTTCCTATTTGAAGGGGCACACTGGTTCGTCAGCCAGGCACTCACCCTTCCTTATGACCGTCTGTTATCTATGCTATAAATCTTTAAAATAAACTTTCGTTCCATTAAACTCCTTTCTTTCGAAATATTCTTTGAAATCAGCTTTTGAATTCAGCTTTTGAATTCGGCATTTGAAATCTCACTGGGTTCGCTTCTTTTAAAACTTTGCTTCCCATTTTAAAACTTACGGAATATCAGATTTGACTACTGGAAAGTAATCGCTGAAAAATAGAAACAGCTTTATCTAAAAGAAACTGTACTGGAAAGCCAAACAAATTTCGACTGTGGAAACAGATCTTACTCTCAAAATAGTATAAGCTAACGTCGAAACAGATGTCGCTGGTCAACTCAGATGTCAACGCTGGAACAGTGCTTGGAAAAGAAACAGATGTATCCAGCAGAATAATGTTTAGAAATAAAACAGCTGCGACTAGGTAAACTCAGCAGTCAACGAAATTCGTAAGCGACTCAGCAGCGAAGTATTTAATACTGTGAAATCTGACCAAAATCTGATGTGTAACGAAACACGAAATCTGAATTGAATACTGCTGATTTAAACATGAGATTTAATCGCTAACATAGGAAACAAAATCTGACTAAGAATTTGGAGCTGTAACATCACGAACGACATCTACGATACAAGTTCTGCCTATCAAACCAGACTTACTTCTGATTAAACTAGCATCTACGATTACATAGAGTCAAATTCAGACGTTACCATTTACCAGAAAGAAGAACAATTCATGAACATACGTGACTCAAATATGAACTCCTCAGTATCTTTAAACTTCTTTTTAAACCATACAGAAAAACTTGGAAGAAGAAAACATAACTTTTGAACCCAATCTTTCTTTCTTAAACATTCATAAATCTTCTTTCAACATGAACTTAAACATAACTTTAACATACAGGCAAGCAGATCCATAAAATGAAAAAATCAATATATGCTTCAAATGGTGTAGCAAAGGATCAGCTTTTACTTGCCTTAGAACGTGATCTTTACAACAGCAGCTGGTTTCCTGTAGCGTTCCTCCTCAAGCAACAACACGAGCTCTTTTGAAATATTTGGAGAGAACACAAAAGAGTTTGCTTCCTGTAAATGAAATGAATCTTTTTCCTTTGAAAACAGATATTTGTATGGGAGGGATTAGTGGAAAAGGAGGTGTAGTCATAAAAAATGACACACGTTAAAGTTATGAAATTTTAGTAAAATTTTCCTCTCCATTTTTAATTTTGCAAATATACCAAACCCTTTTCAAAAGAAATCATTTTGTCCTCCTAAGATCTTTTAAACAGATTTCTAAAATCTGCTCATGCATTGCGCTTGGAGTGACATCTGCTGGAACTTGCTGTGTTGTACCTCATTCTGAAATTAAAAAAACAGCTTATGCTAACATTTTAAATTGTCATTTTGACATTGAAATAAATAAAATGCATATATGTAATTCTATGGATTTTGGGGCGTTACATATCAGTTATCGCGGAAATTCTCCAACTCTCTAGATCTGTTTCAAGGACTTATACGGACCCGATAACTAAGCCAAGCATAGAAACTCAAATCTGGCTCATCCAAGATCTGTTCAAGCCAAATCTGGTCTATACTAAACCCGATTAATTTACTAAATAAATCTTTCTAATATTTTGGCTCTCACATTTGCCGTGACTGATATACGTGTGCTATATTGTATGCTGTTGTGTTGTGGATGCGAGTGGAGTCGCTCAGCCTAGTATCACATGCTAGAGCTTGAGTGTGCTGTTTTATACCTGTGTGTGATTTATATAGCTGTCTGATATGCTGTTATGTGATATATTGCAAACTGCTTATATTTATATTGGCATTGCATACACGCATTCATATTGAGCCTAAATCGTTGAGACCAAATGCATCCCTGAGTTAGGATTGGGCAACTGAGTTGTTGAGCCTTGAGAATCCAACGCTTTCACTGAGTTGTGATTGCTAGCGGAGGTTTCTGAATTTTGGTTCCGATGATTTAACGAGATATTGATTTGTCGACGGAGGTCGCTATTCCTTGATTAACGATGATTCTTTATAGCCCTCATGCATTAGACGACATGATATGTTGCATGTGTATCTGCTAGCTATTGTATGTTGCTCTTCATACTGACGTTTGATCTCGTTTGTTTTCCATTGGGGCTGATTTGGTCGTGTGTTTGACCATTTCAGGAGTTTCAGGTAAATGAGCTGGACTGAAAGATGTGTCGACTGGTGAAGCCCCTTAAGCGAGTTTGATTTCCCAGTTATGTATTTTTTATACTCAGTCCTTACAAAGGAATGCCCTGTGTATCTGTATTGCTGATTTTTTTAAGTGTGGATTGAAAATATATATATTGTTGTGATTATTGAGATTTTCTTAATTGACTTTTGAGTTAAAGTCTATATTTTGAGTATTAACTACTTTGAAGAATTATCTTTTAGTTCAGGACGAAAATAAAAATTTTAATCATTTTTATGCTTCCGCGTTTTCATGTGCTTTTTGACGTACTAAGAGCAATGGACCTGACAGCTTAGCTGCGTTCTAGTCATCATATTTGAACGATTCAGTTGTGTCATGTATCAATCTGGCTTTGAAAAAATTCATTGTTAGGATGAATTTCAAAAGTTTTGGTGATGAAAAATAAACGAGAAAATAAAATCTATAAAAGAGAGTAACCGAACCAAAGTGATAAGATCTCGACGAAGCTTAATACGTGGGAAGTAGAAACCAGATCGGAGCAGAGTCAAGCTGCTCAAAGGAAAACCAGCTCAGAGCGTTGAGGATAAACCAGCAAAGGGAGTCTAGTCAAGCTGGTTCAGGATAGCAAGATGTGCTGGTTTTAAGGACAAACTATCTCAGGAATTTAAGGTGTATCGATAAACCAGCTGGATACCAAGTCTTGCTAATAACAGTTCAAGGATGACTAGCCAGATAAATTGATAAAGATCAAAGATTAGAAAGCACTGAATCGAATAGCAAGAAACCAGTGGTTTACGATTTTGAGAACAACTCACAGATAACAAGAACATCTGATGTAATGAGTAACTAGCTGGAAGACTAGCTCAAAGCTGCTCAACCTTCTGGGAACCAGATTGGGTGGCCAGCTAAGATAAAGGCGACGTAGCAAATTGAATTTTGGAATGTCTGAAGCTACGTACAGTCAGAAACAAGACATTTGACGTCTCTGTAGTGATTTGTAGTCGTTGAAACTACTTTAAGCTTAAACCAGATACGCAGAGATATGGTACAAACTGAAGATGGCGTAGAATTTCTAAATAGGACAATGCATTCAATAGAGCTGTACTTTCTTCGTACAAGCATTTATGGCGTCGCATAAAATTCAATTTGGATGCATACAATGTGTATACTGGTAACATTTATGACCGTTTCATCCAAAGGGTATAAATAGAAGAGAAAGGTTGCTGTGAACGGGTTGTACGACGACGGCACACATCAGAACAATTATAATTCTTATAATCGATCCAGCCCTCACAAGAAAAAGCAGAGTTCATCTTGAACCAACTTGTACAAGTGACACACGCACAAACTGCTTATTTCTTTTTTGTGTCACAGATTCTTCTATTCACACACTCTGTAGTATTAAGCGATTGTGTAAAACATAAACAGAGAGTGCAGAAGTGCTAGAATAGCACAACCCAGCTTAGAGCTGAGATTGTTGTATTGCGAACTAGATCGCGGGTCTGCGTTTCTTGATTGTTAGACACACAACTTGTGGGCTTAGTGTGCAGTGGGGTTGCTAGGAGTTCTCGTGGTTGCTGGTTGCGGGAGTGGGTTTGTACAAAGTATAAATCAAAGTCTTCTAGTGTAAACCTTCCCATCGAGAAGAAGGGGAGACATAGGAGAATTTCTCCGAACATCTAGAAACAAATATCTTGTCTCTACAACTTTAACATTCACGCACTTGATTAAATTGTTCCGCTGTTTGAATCGTGTTCATTCTGCACAAATAATCATTTTATTACACGAGATAACAGTAGACAATGAGAACCTTCCTAGCTGGTAACTCGGCTGGAAGTTTTCTTGAAAGCTATAAAACCTTTCGAAATAATTTTCAAACAAAAAAAACAAAGGAGTTCATTAACCCCCCCCCCCGGAACTCCAGAGCTTGATTTTTGATCCTATGAAGTGGTATTAGAGTAGGTTTCTAAGTGCCAGAATAATTTATTCATTCTTACTTATTAAATATGTCTATTTATCACAAAAAAATTCCTATTTTCTCTAAGGAGGAATACGATGTCTGGAAGATCCGACGCAGGCGCACCTAGTAGCACAAGATGTTGACATGTGGTTTGTGATCACCAACGGACCAATGCAAATAATGAAAGTAAACACTGCTGTGACAATAACTGATGGTGCACCACAATGGATTGAGAAACCCAGACAGGAGTGGACCTCGGAAGATAAAAAGAAGTTAAATCTGGATAACGTTGTGAAGGATAAACTCTACAAGTCTCTAGACAACAATATGTTTAGCAAAACCCAGACTTGCACAATCGCTAAGGAGATCTGGGAAAAGTTTACCCAGATATGCAAAGGGAATGAGGAAAAGAAGGAAAACAAACTGACCGTGGCCTTACAGAAATTAGAGCTGATCAAGATGAAACTCTAAGAGACCATGGCAGAGTTTGAGAAAGGTTTAGTTTTCTTGTGATTGAGATGGCCAGACTAAATAAGACATATAGCAACAGATAGCTGGCCCTAAAGGTGATGCGAGCAGTTCCCAATGAATGGGACATGAAAACAATGGCCATGCGAGAGTCAAAATACTTGAATAAGTTGGATCTGTATAACCTGTTTGCCAATCTGAAGGCATACGAGTTCGAAATGGAAACGAGAGCAGAAGCTGAACCATCTACGTCTCAACCAACCAGAGCTCTCGCAGCTACAATTCCATAACAAAGCCCATGCTCCACAAGCAGCAGATCAGCTGGGGAAATGAGCAAGGATGCGATGGCCTTGTTCAAAGGAAATTTCGGTAAATTCATGCAGAAGCAAAATTCTCAACCCTTCTCTTTTAATTCTCCCAAGAAAAACTTCAATACTCCTTCTGATGATAAATGCTATAAGTGCGGCAAGCCTGGTCACTTCATGGTTGATTACAGGAAGCCAAAAAGAGATGAAAATAAGCTACCAGATCGCAGTGATAACAAGGACAAGAAGGAGAAGAAGGTATATCGAAGAGAACAGAGAAAGCCATGATGGCTGAAGAAAAAAAAGGTGCATTGACCGACTCTGATTCAGAGGAATCAAGCTCTGAAACCTCCTCATCAAGCGAAAGTGAGGATGAAGTACAGTTTCTCATGGCCGATGACACTGAGGAGGTATTTGATTTTTCAAATCCTGAATTTACACTTGAGGACCTTGTCAAATGAAATGGTCCTAGAATATAGAAACTTTCTCATTATCGAAGAAGTTAAAGCTGAAAAAGAGAGCTGTGCAACAAGCGCTGAGCTGGTTGGATCAAGTAACATGCAAGCTGCTCTAAGTAAGCTTGAAACCGAGAATGCTGAATTGAGAAGCAGGTCAGAGGAGATGCTCTATGAGAACCAGCGATTGGCTGGTATAATAAGCTCCTCGACCAGGTTTTCTGCCTTAATACACAAAGTGCATGGAGCTACAAAGCCATCCGGTGATAGAATCGAATTAGGCTACAATAATGATGAAGGCAGCACAGCAGAAACCAGCAGCACTCCAAGGCTGGAAAAGACAAAGTTTAAAACAATGAACTTTGTAAATCTAACGCAAAGCCCACAGAGGCACAATCTGGTGAAGATATGATTGTAGCCAAGACTCCGATCTGGCTGGGTAGATTTTGCGGGCTGGGATACTCGGCTCCTGAGAAGTCTCGGGAGAGATGGTTAAACAAAAGAATAACACAGAGACGGGATAAACCCAAATCTGGTGGTACAATACGAGGACAATTCTCCCGAACTTCAAGGAAGAACAGACAGTACAAGCCTCAATATCATAGGTTCAGATCGAATGGCCCATATGCTACTTCTCACGCCCCATCCAGATCAAATAACACACACGGGGCACCCAAATATTTTGATGCACACACCGGTAAGTTGATAAAGATTATCCAAGTGTGGGTCCCAAAAGGTCTAATCAAACCTGGACCCAAATGAATCATAGGGTACCAAATTCCTTTCTCATGTGACTGCAAGTACAACAGGTATCCAGACTGGAGCACTCAACATGGTATCTGGACAGTGGATGTGCAAGGCACATGACTGGAGATGCTAAGCTGCTCAAAGACATAAAATCTTGCAATGGACCTAAGATCACATTTTGTGACAACTCAAACGGTAATACCGTGGGTAAGGGTAAGCTTACCGATGGTAACTTTACTGTCAACAATGTTCTTCTTGTTGAGAACTTGTGGTACAATTTAATAAGCATAAGTCAATTGTGTGACAGTAATTATTCTATCAAATTTCATAAGCATACATGCACTGTTCTAAATTCGGAGGGTCTGACTGTATTAGTTGGTTATCGATCTGGTAACACATACAAAGTTGATTGGTCAGAACAACCGCATAAAGAACAAACCTGCCTAGTAGCTGACTCTTTGAAAAGTTGGTTATGGAATCAGCGGATGAATCATTTAAACTTCAAAACTATTTCCAATTTTGAGTAAGCTTGAGCTAGTTGATGGTTTGCCCAAACTAAAATTTCAAAGGATAATATCTGCTCTGCCTTTCACCTGGGTAAACATATCAAAATCCACTTTCAAAACTAAAATCAGTGCCAAAACCTCTCGTAAGCTGGATCTTCTGCATATGGATCTTTTTGGTCCAATATCCGTAACCAGCATAGGGGGAATGAAATATACCCTCGTTGTGGTGGATGATTTTTCATAATTTACTTGCGTATTATTTTTGAAATCAAAAGATCAAACTGTCGACCAGCTGATCAAGCTTTTAAAACATCTTCAAAAATGAGAAATTATCAGAGTTATTAAATTTTAAAAATATCATCCTATCCGGATGATATTGGATCAAGCAAGAGTTGTCTGCAGCAAGAACACCTCAACAAAATTGGTTGGCTGAGCTTCGAAATCGAACTTTAAAAGAAGTTGCCACAACTATGATTACTGACTCCGATATTTCAAATAAATTTTGGGCCGAAGCAGTCAATACAGGTTGCTATACTCAAAACAGATCTATGATAAACAAGCGACATGGAGTCACTCTATATGAGATCTGGAATGGCAAGAAACCTGATATCTCGTATTTCAGGATGTTTGGATGCAATGTTTCATCCATATCAATGGTAAAATGTATCTACGAGCTTTTGATGTAAGATTTGATGCAGGTATTTTTCTGGGATAAATGCGCCAACCAGTAGTGCTTAATTGCTCAAGAACCTTCGAAATCTACAACAAAGCAAGCATAGACAATTGAGCCTTCCTGCTCAATGCATCAGCAACTACATTCACCTTCCCAAGCTGATATTGGATTTCACAATCAAAATCCTTTAGCAGCTTTATCCATCTACGCTGTCTCATTTTCAAATCCGGCTGAGAAAACATATATTGGAGACTCTTGTGGTCTGTATACACCACAAACTGTTCTCCATACAGATACTCGCGCCAAATCTTCAAGGCAAAGACCACTGCTGCGAACTCCAAATCATGAACTGGATATCGAGTCTCATGCGGTTTCAACTAACGAGAAGCATACACAATGACTGTTAGGATCAAGCGCTTACCACTAGGCCAAAAGCTATAGCTATTAGCCAAGGTGAAACTTTATTTCCTTACAATGTGGCAGCGCAGAGTGCACCTATTATGTAGGTTAGGGTTGGGCTGTTAGGCCCATGAGTCAGGGGAGGTGCGTGTCTAACTGCTGGTGCTGTCTCAATTCCCTTAGAGATCAGTCTTACCCTTCCCCTACCGCCGACCCTATACTCAGCAGAGATATTATTATCCGTTAAGATCTGGCGTAACACTTTTACAGCCGACATGGCCAACCAGATCAAGCTGCGCAACGTCAGCAGCTTGGCGTACGAGAACTTACCAGAAGGTCACCCATCCCAGTAAACCCCTGACCTCGCTCTGATACCAATTGTTAGGATCAAGCGCTTACCACTAGGCCAAAAGCTATAGCTCTTAGCCAAGGGTGCAACTTTATTTCCTTATAATGTGACAGCGCATAGTGCACCTATTATGTGCGTTAGGGTTGGTCTGTTAGGCCCATAACTCAGGGGAGGTGCGTGTCTAACTGCTGGTGCTGTCTCAATTCCCTTAGAGATCAGTCTTACCCTTCCCCTACCGCCGGCCCTATCCCCAGCAGAGATAGTATTACCCGTTAAGATCTGGCATCACACTTTTTACAGAGCCCACATGGCCAACCAGATCAAGCGGCGCAACGTCAGCAGCTTGACGTACGAGAACTTCCCAGGAGGTCACCCATCCCAGTACTGCTCTCACCCTTGCACGCTTAACTCAACAATGACTCGATCATTCTGCATCAGCACAAACCCAATCCATTCAACGAAGCATCCGAAAAACCACGAAACCACCGGAAACTGAAGGCAAAGCTAACACTGGAGCTGTAGTTAGCTTCTCTTTGAGCAATCTAAAGCTGTTCTCACACTGATCAGTCCAAACAAACCTCATGTCTTTCTGGGTCAACTGCGTCATAGGCTTTGCTATACTAGAAAATCCCTTGATAAAACGTCGGGAATAGCTAGCCAATCCCAAAAAGCTACGAATCTCAGAAATATTCTTGGGACGTTCCGAGTTTACAACAGCCTCTACCTCACTGGGATCAATAGACAAACCTGCAGCTGAAATGACATGACCCAGAAACACTACTTTATCCAGCCAAAACTCGCACTTGGAAAACTTAGCATACAACCGCGGGTCTCGTAGTGTTTGGAGAACCAACCTCAAATACTGTTTGTGCTGCATCGAAGTCTTCGAGTACACCAATATGTCATCGAAAAATCACAAACTGGTCGATGAACTCTCAAAAGACTCGATACATCGGGTCCATGAAAACTTCAGGGACATTCGTCAAACCAAAAGGCATAACCAAAAACTCATAATGCCCTTACCTCGTACCAAATGCAGTCTTCGAAACATCTTGCTCTCGAATATGCAACTGATGGTACCTTGAACACAGATCGATCTTTGAATACACCGTCGAACCCTGAAGCTGATCAAACAAATCATCGATCCTCGGCAAAGGGTACTTATTCTTCACTGTTGCCTTATTCAGTTTCCGGAAGTCTATACACACCACATGGAACCATCCTTCTTCTTCACAAACAAGATGGGAGCTCCCCACGATGACATGCTCAGTCGAATTAAAACTTTCTCCAGCAAGTCACTAAGTTGTACCTTCAACTCCCTCAAATCGGCTGGCGCTAAATGATACGGGGTGCGTGAAATCGGAGCTGTACCAGGTACCAACTCAACGCTGAAGTCGATCTCCCTTCTCGGAGGAAAGCTAGGAATCTTCTCAGGGAACACATCAGGGAAATCTCGAGCAACAGGGATGTCGCTAAGCTCCACACACGACGAAAAGGATGCGTCCATAGCATAGATCATGAATCCAGCATTCTCCAACGACATAAGGCTTAACATCTCCATAGAAGAGACCAATATTTGATCGGGAATCAAGGCCATAGAAGTACCACTTCTCACAAGACTGGGGCCTAAAATGCACAACGCCTTGAAAACAATCCACGGTGGCCCTATAGCTAGACAACACGTCCATTCCCACAATGCAATCGAAATCCCACATCACTAATCGAATCATGTTCGCTACCAACACATTCTCACCAAACCTAAGAATTCCATCCAACAAAATTGTGAGACCCGGAAGTTTAGAAGGATTAATTGAGTTAATTAATTGGGTTTTGTTGGATTCAGATTTGAGCGAGCGAGTCTGGGTGTCCAGCTTTGAGTCGATATGCTTGGAGAAGCTATCAGGTTTTGGATAAGTCCTTAGAACAGATCTGGAGAATTAGAGTTTTGTTGTGGGATCTGTTCAGATGCGAGTGTTAGTCATCGCTGAGTGGTTGTGTGCAGCAGACGTGGTCGAATCTGTTGTCGCTGAGCAGAAGATAGTGCGCTAGCTTGTGTCAGCATCGAGTAGCTAAACTACGTCGTTTGGATTAGTTGGAACGACAGCGTTTTGGTTTAGCAGGCAAGACACAGCAGTGAGCAGCGTTGGTCTTAAGATTTGATATAGATCTGAGTATTAGAGAGCGACACCGTTTTGGGTTCAGATTCCTTTTGCGCTAGCGATTCAGATTTTGTGTAGCGGGTGACGTGTCCAGTTGCGATAGTGGACTTCTGCGACGTCGTTTGAGTTAGTCGAGATCTTTTTATGGTAGAGAGATCTGTTGAGAGATTCAGATCTAAGCGGGAATATCAGCTTTGTACTTTAAGTTGTAGGAGGGATCTGTTCAGCAAGCATGGACAAATTTGAGTATATAGAGGACTTTGCCTTCGTTCTTTATTATTGTTCCCGACACTTAGAATATTACCCGATAGCGAACTATGTCGCTATACCCTAGCTACTGTTCAACAAACCTTATCTTCTTCGATTTCTGACGGTAGATAGCTCCGATTGAAGTAAGAGTGGTAGCGTTGGACTCCTCTTGCTAAGACGCTTCTTTTGATGCTGCTTTTGGATGCTTTCTTGAAGCTGGTGAGGTGTGCTAAGACATCTCCTTTGTGTAGTCTGTTAGCGTTACGTCCTAGCTTGTTGGGGTGTGAGATCTGTGTTGTTCGGACCTGTTTGTGGTAATTGTAGCTCAGAAGATTTGAGGTACGGATGTGAGCTTGTTTTATAGCTTTGGATTGAGCATGGGTGATTATGCTTGCTGCTGTGTATGTTTTGCGTATTGTATATGTTTCTGTGTTGAACATTGCATCTGTTGCATACACGCATTTATCCCTTGAGCTCAGATCTGTAGTAGCCGTGCCTTGTTGTTGCTGATTCTGTGCGTGCCAGGATGCTGTTGAGGCTGAGCGGGTAACTCCGGTACCTCATCTCCCTGCTGGGATCTGTTAGCCACTATGAGCGGAGTGGGTAGCTCCCACATCTCATGAGTTGGGCAACAGCGGTTTGAGCCATGTGTTGCATCTGGTACCATGTGTTGAGACAAGTGGGTAGCTCCCATATACTCACACACTCCGTGGCCACTGATATCTGTTATCCATTGCTATGAGCATTGATTATTGATCAGCTTTGAGTTTCCTTCGAGATTCTGGCTCCCTGCCTTTGGGTGTAGCCATCTGTTGTGCTCAGCTATTCATGCATAGCATTTGCATATTACTTGTTGCTTTCCGTTAGCTGTTTTATGTTGCTTTCTGTATTGGGGTTTGACCCCATGCCCCTCTGGGGCTGGTATTGTTTTCCTGTATGTGTTTTCAGGTTACCATGGTTATTCGGTGGGTCGTGGAGTAGACCCAGCTGGTGGTGCCCCAGGAGGTGGTTAGAGTGTCCCAGTTAGCATATATCATATATGTATAAGCACTGTTAGCCGGGGAGTGCCCTGGGCTTTGTTGTATTTCAGTTGCTTTCGGTAGTGCTTGTATTTATTGAATACTGTACTGTTGTACTGAATTGTGTTTATAGAACTGGGATATTTTGAGTATTGTTGTATTTTAAATTATATGTTTAATCGTCAGGCCAAGCGAAAAATTGAAGCCACTTTTATATTCTTCCGCTATTGTTTTGCGTGGTTTAACTCTGTATGGTGCACGAGGCCTGACAAAAATCTCTTGGGAGTACAGGCTCGCACCGGCAGGAGTCGCAACAGACACAACATCACACAAAGAAGTGGTATGCAAACCATGCTCAACCACAAGTGCATCGGAAATAAACGAATGTGATGGTCCAGTGTCAAACAATACACGTGCAGGAAAATCAAAGATAGAACAAGTACCTGCAATCACTCCTCCTGGTGTGACTTCAGCTTGCTCCCTCGTCATGGCATTCACCTGGGCAAACTGAGGTCCTGAGAACTGAGGCTGGGAAGACTGTCCAAACCGCGAAGGACCAGGCTGCTGGAACGGCTTATACTGAGACTCTCCCATCCTCTGCTGCGGAGCAGGCAAAGAATGACCTCTAGAAGATCCACCAGAACTCTCGCAAAATGTCCATACTGCCCACAATTATTTCAAGCACCCTGAACGCCCGTATACTGCGCCTAGATGTGTTTCCTCCACACTGACCAGAAAATATGGCCCTAGGGCTACTGCTGCTGCTAGAAAAATCGGAACCAAAAGAACTAGAACCCTGCTTCTTCTTAAATTTCTGACCACGAGGCCTAAACCTAGTGCGTTCAGAATGTTGCGCTGACTTCAGGGGCTGCTGCTGTGATGACTGGGGAAACTGGGGAGGTTGCTGTTGGGGAACCGCGGATCCGGATCACGCCTCCCGGCGAGGCAGCGGAAGAACAAAGGTCATGGCCGGGAGACGATCAATACGATAAAATAATAACATGCTATGACATTCATAGGGAGTTTAAGATTGCTACCTTGCTGGCAACTCGTGCCTGGCTCCGACCGGTTTCGTAAAGAAAATGGCACTTCACGGTAGGCGGCGGTAGATATCATCAATCAGGTCCATGACCGGAGACGGGATTCCTTCGTCAACCTGCACTAGAAGGCCTGACGACATCGGTGCGGACGGATTCTCCTCGTCAAGATTGGCCGGAAACAATTTTCCGGCGGCACGTGGCGGCGGCGCACAAAGGGCGGCGGCGGCGTGAGGATGAGGAGAGGGGGCGGCGGCTATAGTGCTTAGGTTTAGGGTTGATTGTATCAAGTGTTTAAGTTAAGTCCTAAGTCTATATTAAATAGACTTAGTGATGGATTTGGATCCGGCCCGACGACATCGGTGCGGACGGATTCTCCTCGTCAAGATTGGCCGGAAACAATTTTCCGGCGGCACGTGGCGGCGGCGCACAAAGGGCGGCGGCGGCGTGAGGATGAGGAGAGGGGGCGGCGGCTATAGTGCTTAGGTTTAGGGTTGATTGTATCAAGTGTTTAAGTTAAGTCCTAAGTCTATATTAAATAGACTTAGTGATGGATTTGGATCCGGCCCAACGGGCCCGGGTCCAACGGATGAACATTCGTTTCATCTCCATCACCGAGACTTCACCGTAACTCCGATCGCCGATCAGATCGGACCGATCGAATCAGTTTCCAAAACTGAATTCTATGATCTGAAAAACCATTTTCCAGAACCTCAGTGCAAAATGACCGTTTTGCCCCTCAACATCGGCAAATAACGATTTGACCTCTGTTCACCTTTTAGGAAGTCGCACTTCAAAAATCCTCTTCATATGCTCAACACATTGAGCTGAGTATCCGTGCGGGAATCTCGAATCCAGTACTTGTGTGACCCTCAATGGTTCAGGGATACAGCTAGCCATGGGCCCACAACCATTGTGGCTCTGGAATCACAATTCCGGACTTGCCCAACGGATCATGGTAAGAGCGTCTAGCAACATCGCCCCATGATCCACTAGGTATCACTGAGAGTGCCTGCAAGAACCAGTTGGTCGTGGTTAGCGTACAGTACGGTCCTTTCAATCCATATATCCCGATCAGATCAACGACCATTGGTAAATCGAGAGTCCCTATAGATCCGATAGCTATGCGTACATCTTGGAGATCGAATAGTGACATCGCGAGTGTAACTAGGTAAACACATTTACCTAAAACACTTCTAGTACTCTGGCCAGAGATTTATACACTATTATCTACTCAGATAGCATAGGATATCCACGCATGTCTGCGAGCGGTGAATCCTCGACAACGATGCATCGACTCCTACATGCATCGGGGTCTCACCCAATCCCGCCGCCTGATGACCCCAAGTGAGTCGGCAAACGAGTCAAAGTGAGACGCCTATCATGTAGAGTCACAATAACGTTTCGAGTCGTGAGGACTAATCATTACAACCAAGACCTCGGACTCATCCACTCGACAAATGGTAACCACTTGGAAAGTCCGAAGGAGGGTAGTTCGATAGATCACCAGGTCACTATCTATCTGCATGCTCAGAACATCACAATGTTCCCTACAAATGAAACATGGTACTTCGCATCGCAGATACTAGTCTCGAACTCGAGTGGCCTTATCCTCATTTTGACGGCCCAATCGACTAGGAACATGTTCAGAACACAGTGACTATTAGATGTGTTTCATGATAGCCGTCATACCCACTATCACATCTAACATACACTTTAGTGCATTCTAGGTCTTTACTCAACGCAATTGTAAATCATCATACACACAATGAAAGTAAAGAATGCCATATAAATAAATACGAATATCATATATAAAGATTGTCATATACAAGAGTCTATAAACCCACACGCCACAAGTTGGCTAGTTGGGCATCTACTCTAATAATCTCCCACTTGCCCTAAAGCCAACTACTCATCAGACGCAGTCCCATTGTTTCTCGATGTTTTTCAAACAACGGTCCAGGCAAGGGCTTCGTAAGTGGATCAGCAACGTTGTCCGCAGAGGCGACTCTCTCAACTGCTATGTCACCTCTAGCCACAATATCCCGGATTATGTGGTATTTCCTCAGTATGTGTTTGGATCTTTGGTGAGACCTAGGCTCCTTTGCTTGCGCAACGGCACCCGTGTTGTCGCAGTACACCGGGACTGGACCAACTTTATTAGGAATGACGCCCAACTCTTGGACGAAATTCCTTATCCAAACGGCCTCCTTTGCAGCAGCTGATGCTGCGATGTACTCAGCCTCAGTGTTTGAATCCGCGATGGTGTCTTGATTGGAACTCTTCCAAGAGACAGCACCACCATTGATCATGAATACAAATCCATAGGTTGATTTCGAATCATCCACGTCACACTGGAAGCTAGAATCAGTGTAGCCTTTCAGTTTCAGTTCACCACCCCCATAGACCATGAACATATTCTTAGTCCTTCGTAAGTACTTAAGAATATCCTTCACAGCCTTCCAATGCAATTGGCCGGGGTTGGCCTGGTAGCGGCTCGTGACACTCAGAGCATATGCGACATCCGGTCTAGTCGAGATCATGCCATACATAATACTACCTATTGCCGAGGCATATGGCACACGTGTCATACTCTCTATATCCTCATCAGTCTTTGGACACATAGACTTAGATAGAGTGACCCCGTGGCACATAGGTAGGTGTCCTCTCTTGGACTCTTCCATAGAGAACCTCTTAAGTATGGTATCGATGTAGGTAGCTTGGGTGAGTCCGAGCATCCGTTTAGATCAATCCAGATAGATCTGTATTCCTAGAATATAGGATGATTCACCCATGTCCTTCATCGAAAATCTACTAGGCAACCATACTTTAGTTGATTGCAGCATTCCTACATCATTCCCAATGAGTAGAATGTCGTCAACATAAAATACGAGAAATGTCACAGCGCTTTTAACTACCTTATTGTATACACATGGCTCCTCGGGATTCTTGATGAAACCAAATTCCTTAATTGTTTCATCGAATCTCAGGTTCCAACTTCGCGATGCTTGTTTGAGACCGTAGATCGATCTCTGAAGCTTGCATACCTTATGCTCGCTTCCTTTAGATGTGAAACCCTCAGGCTGCGTCATATAGATCTCTTCCTTAATGTTTCCATTAAGGAACGTAGTTTTCACATCCATTTGTCATATCTCATAGTCGTACCATGCGGCTATGGATAACAAGATTCTAATTGACTTGAACATTGCGATTGGCGAGAAGGTTTCATCGTAGTCAACACCTTGCCTTTGAGTGTAACCTTTCGCGGCCAGTCGTGCCTTGTAGGTCATTACCTTACCATCAGGCCCAAGTTTCCTCTTGTATACCCATTTGCACCCAATAGGAACAATTCCTTCGGGAGGGTTAACAGGAGTCCAAACTTGGTTAGCATGCATTGAGTCAAACTCAGACTGCATTGCTTCAAGCCACAAATTAGAATCAGCATCGGAAATTGCCTCCTTAAAAGTTCTTGGATCAGATCCAACAACTTGATCACACTGATCATCTTCAAGGAGAAAACCATATCTCTCAGGAGCCCTAGGAACCCTTTCGGATCTTCTAGGTGAGACCATTTCTGGTATTGGCTCTGTAGGTGTAGGAGACTCACCTGGTACTTCGATTGGATCTCGAACCTCTTCGAGTTCTACTATTTTTCCTTTTCTATCAAGTAGAAATTCCCTTTCCATAAAGGTGGCATTTCTAGAAACAAACACTTTTATTTCGCTGGGATAGTAGAAGTAGTATCCAATGGAATTCTTTGGATACCCAATGAATTAGCATAAGATGGATCTCGTATCCAGCTTATCTCCCACTGTCTGCTTCACGTAAGCAGGACATCCCCAAATCCTCATGTATGAGTAATTGGGTGGTTTGCCCATCCATATCTCATATGGAGTCTTATCCACTGCCTTGGTGTGGACATTGTTCAACAACATTACCGCCGTTTCGAGCGCATAGCCCCAAAACAAGATAGGAAGTTCAATGAAGCTCATCATAATCGAACCATGTCCAACAAGGTCCGATTACGACGCTCCGCTACACCATTGAGCTGTAGTGTGGCCGGAGGGGTCCACTGTGCGAGATTCCCATTCTCTTTCAGATAATCTTGAAATTCAGTACTCAAGTATTCACCACCTCGATCAGATCGAAGTGCTTTAATACTTTTGCCTAATTGATTTTCTACTTCAGCCTTGAATTTTTTGAACCTTTCAAAGGATTCAGACTTGTGCTTCATCAAGTACAAGTACCCATACCTAGAGTAATCATCGGTAAAGGTGATGAAGTATGTGTGACCGTATTTAGTACCAATACTAATTGGACCACACACATCAGTATAGATCAAATCCAATAGGCCTTGAACACGCTCACCCTTGCCCTTGAAGGGTTGCTTAGTCATCTTTCCCTTAAGACAAGACTCACAAGTCGGTAGGGAGTTAATGTCTGACCGATCAAACATGTCACTCCTAACCAACTTGTTCATCCTTCTCAGAGAAATGTGACCTAGCCTAGCGTGACAAAGTTGTGCTGGGTTCAAGTTATCGTGTTTCCTTTTAATCATTGTTGTATATGCTTCGACATCGTGAAGTATAACAGCGAGCGGGTTTTTCATCGAAACCATTTTATAAGCAGTAATACTGAAAAGGAAAAATAGACATGCATCACTAACTATATATAGAATAAACGCTAAGACATAAAACATGGTCGTTAAGTTTTATGAATTACCCTCCCACTATTTTAACGATTTCACCACCCTCAAATGAAATCGAGAAAACAGGTTTCTTCAGTGGGAGACCGGTGAACCTGTTGCTATCCAGTATAGCAGCAAGTGGATTTTTCATTGAAACCATTTTATAGCAGTTATACTGAAAAGAAAACAGACATTCATTACTAACTATATATAAAATAAACGCTAAGACATAAAACATGGTCATTTAGTTTTATGAATTACCCTCCCACTATTTTAACGATTTCACCACCCTCAAATGAAATCGAGAAAACAGGTTTCTTCAGTGGGTACACGGAGACCAATCAAGCGATCATGGACCCGAATAATATCAGCCATCCATGACCCCCAAAAGGTAGTTTTCGATTGCAGCCGGTGCAACCTCCATGTATTCACCTCACGTCCAGTAAGGGCCCAATAATATGACACCGTTTACTATCACGTGTCAAGATGACCCATCAATGTCGAGTCGTGAAGGACGGTCCCCTTAACGTCCCCAATAATATGAGCCAACGTTAAAGGGAGTTCCCACCGACTCACGTGGACAGCTTTTCGGCATACATGACCCCCTCAATAATATGAGCCGGGCCATGTATACGGGTAGCATCGACGTACACCCATTGTTGATGGAAGGTAGGGTTAATTTAAACAATTTTAAATACCCTTTAGTTTATCGAATAAACATTTTATCTTGATATAAGTTTTAAATCATATTTAAAACGAGGGATTTTATTTTGAAAAACTTTGGTCTCATGCATTTATTTTAAATCAAATTTAAAACATGCAACATGAGGATTCAACTAAACTATATATCAACATATATAAAGATATTGGGATGATCGATCGCGAGAGCTATGCGGTCCGTGGTTGCTAGTCACGGACCTTGGTCCAATCCTAAGGGTGATGCAATATGCAATGCAATCCTATTACAATGCTTTCCGGTTCGTCATCAGCTCCTTGACAGCCGTGAACCTCTCATGTAGAGAGTTCTCCCCGTACAGTTCCTTGAGATGAAATAGTATGGCAGAAGCATACTTTGTCTTCTCAAAGCGCCGTTGCATTTCGTTGGACATCGATGCCATCACATAGCATCGAGCTTTTACCTCGTCGTCCCGCCATTGGTTAAGCGTAATCAGCTCCTCAGGGCTGATATCGGCAGGGGTTTCCTCCGGAGGGCACTTCTCTATCGTATAGAGGAGCTTCTCCGAAGCCAATACAAGATTGAGGTTGCGGAGGCAGTCTTGGTAGTTCAGACCGGTGAACCTGTTGCTATCCAGTATAACAGCGAGCGGGTTTTTCATCGAAACCATTTTATAAGCAGTAATACTGAAAAGGAAAAATAGACATGCATCACTAACTATATATAGAATAAACGCTAAGACATAAAACATGGTCGTTAAGTTTTATGAATTACCCTCCCACTATTTTAACGATTTCACCACCCTCAAATGAAATCGAGAAAACGAAACCTATCGCATACACCTAACAAATTGGGCACGGCTCTCGATCATCCCAATCATGCAGATAATCTAATTAACATGCATAAATTTAAATAATCCTATTATTTATCGCAAAATCATATTTTAATCATAAAATCGCATTTTATAATAATTTACTATTAATCATATTTTACAATTAAAATCACATTTTACTAATTTAATTGTATCAAATTGGGCTTAAAACAATTCTAGGCCCAAAAATCTCAAAATTCCAAAATCGACCAAAACGGGCTCGATATCGTATACCGGCCCGAAAACTTCACGGGCTGCCCGGGACAGGCCCGAACCAAACCCTAGAAGAAATCAGCCGTCACGACATCGCCGGAGCATCGCCGGTGCGGCGGCCAGCCGGCGGCGCCACCACAAACTCATGTGCGACGCAAGGCCGCACGCGGGCGCACGGCCGCACGCATCACCGCGCAACCAACGGCGCAACACCGCTCGACACTCGCGCGCCATAGTGCAGAGACCAGCAGGCCACCATGCGCGCAACCAGCAGCGACGTCCAGAATCCACCGTGCTTCACTTGCGCGCAACAGCGGCCGACTTCCATCGCGTCACGGCGCCAAGCGCCCGGCGGCGACGCGCGATAATCGCGCAAGTCTCGGCCGTCATGCGCGCAGCGGCGCCCAACGTCGCGCAACAATTTGCGCGAGGCAGGCCATTCATGGCCGGCCATCATGCGCGGCCAGCGCGCATGGTGTAATATGGCAGTATCGTATTGATCAGATCCGAAAACCTTGGCTCTGATACCACTGTTGGGGAACCGCGGATCCGGATCTCGCCTCCCGGCGAGGCAGCGGAAGAACAAAGGTCATGGCCGGGAGACGATCAATACGATAAAATAATAACATGCTATGACATTCATAGGGCGTTTAAGATTGCTACCTTGCTGGCAACTCGTGCCTGGCTCCGACCGGTTTCGTAAAGAAAACGGCACTTCATTTTAGGTGGTGGTAGATATCGTCAATCAGGTCCACGACCGGAGACGGGATTCCTTCGTCAGCCTGCACTAGAAGGCCTGACGAGATCGGCGCGGACGGATTCTCCTCGTCAAGATTGGCCGGAAACAATTTTCCGGCGGCACGTGGCGGCGGCAGCGGCGGCGCACAAAGGGCGGCGGCGGCTATAGTGCTTAGGTTTAGGGTTGATTGTATTAAGTGTTCAAGTTAAGTCCTAAGTCTATATTAAATAGACTTAGTGATGGATTTGGATCCGGCCTAACGGGCCCGGGTCCAACGGATGAACATTCGTTTCATCTCCATCACCGAGACTTCACCGTAACTCCGATCGCCGATCAGATCGGACCGATCGACTCAGTTTCCGAAACTAAATATTATGATCTGAAAAACCATTTTTCAGAACCCCAGTGCAAAATGACCGTTTTGCCCCTCAACATCGGCAAAGGCTCCGGAATCACAATTCCGGACTTGCCCAACGGATCATGGTAAGAGCGTCTAGAAACATCGTCCCATGATCCCCTAGGTATCACTGATAGTGCCTGCAAGAACCAGTTGGTCGTGGTTAGCGTACAGTACGGTCCTTTCAATCCGTATATCCCGATCAGATCAACGACCATTGGTAAATCGAGAGTCGCTATAGATCCGATAGCTATGCGTACATCTTGGAGATCGAATAGTGACATCGCGAGTGTAACTAGGTAAACACATTTACCTAAAACACTTCTAGTACTCTGGCCAGAGATTTATACATTATTATCCCCTCAGATAGCATAGGATATCCACGCATGTCTGCGAGCGGTGAATCCTCGACAACGATGCATCGACTCCTACATGCATCGGGGTCTCACCCAATCCCGCCTCCTGATGACCCCAAGTGAGTCGGCAAACGAGTCAAAGTGAGACGCCTATCATGTAGAGTCTCAATGACGTTTCGAGTCGTGAGGACTAATCAGTACAACCAAGACCTCGGACTCATCCACTCGACAAATGGTAACCACTTGGAAAGTCCGAAGGAGGGTAGTTCGATAGATCACCAGGTCACTATCTATCTGCATGCTCAGAACATCACAATGTTCCCTACCAATGAAACATGGTACTTCGCATCGCAGATACTAGTCTCGAACTCGTGCGGCCTTATCCTCATTTTGACGGCCCAATCGACTAGGAACATGTTCAGAATACACAGTGACTATTAGATGTGTTTCATGATAGCCGTCATACCCACTATCACATCCAACATACACTTTAGTGCATTCTAGGTCTTTACTCAACGCAATTGTAAATCATCATACACACAATGAAAGTAAAGAATGCCATATAAATAAATGCGAATATCATATATGAATATTGTCATATACAAGAGTCTATAAATCCACACGCCACAAGTTGGCTAGTTGGGCATCTACTCTAACAGTTGCGCCCCTGGAACACTGGGACGTGAACCTTGCACCGCTGGAGGCTGAACCCGAGACCTCCGGTTACTCAACCCTTCCTCAATGTCCATAGCCTTGTCCACCACGTCCGCATAACTGGTAGGTGAACTCGCCGATACCAAGGAGTACAGATCCTCATTAAGCCCTTCCAAGAAACGATTCATCTTCTCCATCTCGTGGCCAGACACATGGGGAACATAAGCCAAAAGAGAAGAAAACCTACGAGCATACTCGCCCATTGAAATGGTTCACTGGACCAAGTTGTCAAACTCTCACTCCCGAACATTCACATAATACTCCAGAACATACTGTTGGCGGAATGCCGTACAAAAACTATCCCAAGTAATCTCGGCACCAGTCTCCTCGAGCGTACGTGAAGCACCTCTCCACCATCCCTCTGCATTCTTCCTCAGTTGAAAAGTCGCCAAACTCAACCTGCGCTCAGCATCATAGCGCACTCTATCAAACAGTCCAGTAATATGCTGCAGCCAAGACTCAGAATCGGAACTACTCTCGTCACAATCGAAAGTCTGAGGATTCATACGCTGAAACCTCGCCATGATTAGTTCCATCTCATCCACCCGGGCTACCAGCACATCAACCTCCTCGTCAATATGCCTACTACGCCTACGACCAGGAATACTACGCTGAACCACATCGTTCTAATCCTCGGACTCTTCCGGAATCTGCCCAACCTCTCGGTGGCATCTACGAAGGCACTGAACAATAAGGTCACACAACAACAAATATATCACATAGCAAATATATCACATAGTCTTGCACATGCAACAAGCAACACTGTGCCTAGACTCAAGTGTGATCAAAAGAAATTGATCTTATCCAAGCTTAATCTCTGATACCAAATATGTCAGGCCCGGTGCACAACACAGAGTTAACCAAGAAATAAACAATAGAGGAAACATTAAAACGATGGCTAAAATTTTTCATTTTGCTCTGACTTAGAAAACATAATTTAAAAATACAACGATACTTAAAATATTGGTTTTACAACAACTGAAAACTCAATACAATAACCAACAGCAATACAAACATAGAGTGACTACCAGTCAACAAACTTAAAGATCCATGATGAGTCTCTCGTTCAACATAGATACAATACAATAAAACAAATAAATACTATATACAACTGGGACACTCTATCCACCTCCTGGGGCATTACCAGCTGGATCAACTCCACGACCAGTTGAGAAACCATGATAACCTGAAATAAACACAGGCAAACAAAACAACCAGCTCCAGAGGGACATTGAGTTCAAACCCCAGTATAGAGAGCAACTGAAAAAATCAAATAGATAGCAACAGTAAAATGCGAATGCTATGCATGAGAACAAGGCTAAAACTTAAGGCAGGGAGCCAAAGGATCTCAAGAAACTGCTCAACAACTGATATCCAATCAACTGGAAGATAGTGGCCACGGGGTGTGTGAGTATATGGGAGCTACCCACTCGTCTCAACACACAGTACCAGATGCACAACAGATCATTCAACCCGCTGTTGCCCAACTCATGAGATGTGGGAGCTACCCACTCCGCTCATAGTGGCTAACAGATCCCAGCATGGAGATAAGGGTGATGGGAGTTACCCGCTCGACCTCCAAAATAGGCATCCTGGTATACACAGAACAACACAACAAGGCACGTCTAAACAAGATCTGAGCTCAACATGAATAATGCGTGTATGCAATGTAACAGTTTGCAGTAATCAACACAGCAGAAGCAAGCAATAACAACACAGACGCATACACAACAGCACACATAATATTCATGCTCAATGCAAAGCTGTAAAACAAGCTCACATTCGTACCTTAACCTTATGAGCTACAATTACCACAACAAGGTCAAGAACAACCAGATCTGAACCTGATAAACCAATACAACACAACACTCAGGGACAATAGCACAGAAATTATGAACTGGGAGCTACGAGCTCCACCCAGCTCTATCTTACGCTTCTAGCACAACAGACAGCTCTAAACGAAGCATAAGGGAGGATCTAACACTAGCTCAGAGCGTTACCTGAACGGAAAAGCAAATATGCTCAAATGGTAACAGACTACACAAAGTAGCTTCCTTCGCGATCTTCTTCCAGCTAATCGCAAGCCATCGAAAAAGGTATAGAACGAAGCGCCTTAACAAGAGGACTCCAACACTACCACTCTTGCTTCAATCGGAACTGTCTACCGCCGGCAATAGAATAAGATAAGCTTAGGTGAACAGTAACTAGGGTATCCCCACAGAGTAAGTTTACGGGAAGAAATATATTCGAAGTGTTGGGAAACAATAGCAAGACTACGGTCAAAGTCCTCTATAAATACAACTTAAGTTTCCCAAATATGATGAACAGTAATCACCGACATTACTTGCTCAAAGCTGATACCCACTCAGATCTGAGTAACACTCCAAATCTGGAACATACGCTACACCAGCGCGCTACTGCCAAACAACGTCGCACCACAATCTAATTAACACATACACGTGTCTCTCTAAACAGTGTCGCATCGCTCCTAGTCTAACCACACAGATCTGAAAGACCAAATCTGATACCAACTTTTACCAACGTTCACTGAACCCAAAACCACATCGCATTGCCTTCCGGTCTAAGCAACCCGAAAGCGGTCTACAGTAAACTTTTGAACCAGGCCGGTTCACGCAGCGCTAACAACAAACGCAAATCAAATCTGATTTCCTCTAAACGACGGCGTTTCGCTGCCCACGCAGGATATTCAACCAGCGAACTCAAAATACTTGGAGATAATCAGATTTGACCTCTAGCTTTGATTACCATCAACTAACACCAAATCCGAAGTTACCAACCAGCATTTCGCAACACCCCAAATGTGACTACTACTACGCAGAACACTACAACTGTCCAGATCTAATCTACGCACATAGAAATAGAAACCCGATACGCTCATCAAGCATATCAACTCAAAGCTGATCCATCCCAGATCTGTTCACGCCAAATCTGGTCTAAGTTAAACCCGATTAATTAACTCAATTAATCCAATAATCTTTCAGGTCTCACATCTCTCCCCCACTGAACATAATATTTCATCCTAGAAATCAAAGAACAATTCCAGAACTGAACCCAAACTCAACAGAACAACCAGTAACCTCAATCTTCCAACAAAAGGCTACTAACCAAGAGTTAAGATAACTGGAACAAACAACAAAAAACAAACACTAGCTACTGGTGAACAGATGTAACCTCTACTCAAACGGATGAGGCCATTCACGTTGCATTTTCTAACTCCCACTTAGCTTCTTCTCTACCATGTTTGCTCCACTGGACCATCACCAAGGGAAATGGTCTTGTTCCTGAGCTGCTTCTTCTCTCCTGTCCAAGATCTGAAAGGGATACTCAACATAACTCAAAGTTCGATCCACCTCCACCTAGTCAGTTCGCAACACATGAGAAGGATCTGGCTCATACTTTCTCAATAGATACATGAAATACATCATGCAATGAGGATAGATCTGGCGGAAGTAACAAGCGATAAGCCAAAGGACCGATCCTCTCCACAATATCATAAGGTCCAACATAACGAGGAGCTAACTTGCCCTTGATACCATCATTACACTTCTAAAAGGAGAAACTTTCAGGAAAACCAAATATCCAACCTGAAATTCTAACGGCCTATGCCTTCTGTTTGCATAGCTCTCTTGGTGATCTTGCGCAGCTTTCATACGCTCTCAAATCAGATCTACTTGATCTCTCATCTACTGCACAAATTCTTGGAGGAGACAGCTGCTTCTCCCCCACTTCTTCCCAACATATAGGAGATCTGCAATTCCTACCATACAAAGCCTCAAATGGTGCCATTCAAATTGTCACCTGGTAGCTGTTATTATAAGAAACTCAACCAAAGACAATGAATCTTGCCAGCTACCACTGAAATCCATTACCACAGCTCTCAACATATCCTCCAAAGTCTGGATAGTCCTATCAGATTGGCCATCGGTTTGAGGATGGTAAGAAGTACTCATAGCCAATCTAGTGCCCAAAGCTGTTTGCAAACTCTTCCAGAACCTGGAAGTAAACCTTGGATCACGATCTGAAACAACGGACACTGGCACACCATGCAATCGTACCACAAAATCTATGTACAGTTTTGCCATCTTCTTCAAAGAATACGTCATATTGTAGGGAAGTGAGCAGACTTCGACAATCTGTTTATAACCACCTAAACAGCATCACAACCTCTGCTAGAACGAGCAAATGTGTGACAAAATCCATAGCTATGTGCTCCAAATTCCATTGGGGCACCTCTAAGCTCTGTAATAGACCACTAGCTCTCATCCTTTCTGCCTTTACTTGCTGAAAATTCAGACAACGCACAACAAAATCAGCAACATCACTCTTCAAACCTGGCCACCAGAAATGCGGCTTCAAGGCATGGTACATCTTCCTTGCACAGGATGGGAACTATGTCTACTACAGTATGCTTCTCTCAAGATCTCCTCCTTGAAATCAATCAGATTTGGCACTACAAACCTGCCACGAAACCTCAAACAACCATCAGATGAGATAGAATAGTCTTCCAACTGTCCAGCACTAACCTTCAACTTCAAGTCATGGATAGATGGATCTGTTCTCTGAGCTGTTCTAATACTCGAAGCAATTTGTGGCTCTACTTGAAAAGAAGAGACCACAACATAATCCTCACCTGGCTAAAATCGCCAACCAGTAGTGCTTAAATGCTCATGAACCTTCAAAATCTGCAACAAAGCAAGCATAGAAAATTGAGCCTTCCTGCTCAATGCATCAGCAACTACGTTCACCTTCCCAAGATGATATTGGATTTCACAATCAAAATCCTTTAGTAGCTTTATCCATCTACGCTGTCTCATGTTCAAATCCGGCTGAGAAAACATATATTGGAGACTCTTGTGGTATGTATACACCACAAACTGTTCACCATACAGATACTTGCGCCAAATATTCAAGGCAAAGACCATTGCTGCGAACTCCAAATCATGAACTGGGTATCGAGTCTTATGCGGTTTCAACTGACGAGAAGAATACACAATGACTCGACCATTCTGCATCAACACACAACCCAATCCATTCAACAAAGCATCCGAACAAACCACCGAAACCTGAAGGCAAAGCTAACACTGGCGCTGTAGTTAGCTTCTATTTGAGCAATCTAAAGCTGTTCTCACACTAATCAGTCCAAACAAACCTCTTGTCATTCTGGTTCAACTGCATCATAGGCTTTGCTATACTAGAAAATCCCTCGATAAAATGTCGATAATAGCTAGCCAATCCCAAAAAGATACGAATCTCAGAAACATTCTTGGGACGTTCCCAGTTTACAACAACCTCTACCTTACTGGGATCAATAGACAAACTTGCAGCTAAAATGACATGACCAAGAAACACTGCTCTATCCAACCAAAACGCGTACTTGGAAAACTTAGCATACAGCCCCGGGTCTCGTAGAGTTTGGAGAACCAACCTCAAATGATCTTTGTGCTGCATTGCAGTCTTTGATGTCATCGATAAACACGATCACAAACTGATCGATGAACTCTCAAAAGACTCGATTCATCAATTCCATGAAAAACTGCCGGGACATTCGTCAAACCAAAAGGCATAACCAAAAACTCATAATGCCCGTACCTCGTACCAAATGCAGTCTTCAAAACATCTTGCTCTCGAATAAGCAACTGATGGTACCCTGAACGCAGATCAATCTTCGAATACACCGTCCAGCCCTGAAGCTGATCAAACAAATCGTTGATCCTCGCCAAAGGGTACTTATTATTTACTGTTGGTTTATTCAGTTGCCGAAAGTCTATACACATCTGCATTTAACCATCCTTCTTCTTCACAAACAAGATGGGAGCTCCCCACGGTGACTTGCTCGGTCGAATGAAACCTTTCTCTAGCAAGTCACTAAGTTTTACCTTCAACTCCCTCAACACGGCTGGCGCTAAACGATACGGAGTGCACGAAATCGGAGCTATACAAGGTACCAACTCAATGTTGAAGTCGATCTCCCTTCTCGAAGGAAACACAAAAATTCCTCGGGGAACACGTCAGGGAAATCTCGATCAATAGGGATGTCACTAAGCTCCACACACGACGAAAAGGATGTGTCCATAGCTTAAATCAAGAATCCAGCATTCTCCAACGACATAAGGCTAAAAAATCTCCATAGCAGAGACCAAGGGAATCATTGATCGGGAATCGAGGCCATAGAAGTCCCAATTCTTGCCAGACTGGGGCCTAAAACGCACAACGCCATGGAAACAATCCATGGTGGCCCGAAAGTTGATTTGGATTAATTGAGTTAATTAGTCGGGTTAAGCATAGACCAGATTTGGCTTGAAAATATCTGGGATGAGCCAGCTTTGGGATGGTATGCTTGGTTTAGTTATCGGGTCCGTTTAAGTCCTTGGAACGGATCTGGAGAGTTGGAGAATTTCCACGGGAAATGTTCAGATTTGAGTGTTGGTCATCGCTGGTTGATCGTCTTCGGATGTGGCGATGGAATCTAGTAGTCGCGCTCTATTTCAGTTACACGTGTTAGAGTTTCTACGCGGGCAGCGGTGCGACGTCGTTTTGAGAATAGCCAGATTTGAGTTGCGTTAGTTGTTAGCGCTGAGTGTCAGATCCGGTTCTTAGTCCAGGTTTGTGTTGCGGAGTAGACCGATGCGGTTTACAGATTTCAGATTGATTAGCTAGTGTGCGTCAGATCTTAGTACTATGGGTGCGACGTCGTTTAGTATTTCGGAATTGAGTTAGCAAGATGACGTGTTTTAGTTGGGAACGTGTTTTCTGTGTGACGTCGTTTGGTTAAGTCCCACGTCTGTTTTGACGTAGTGTCCAGATCTGGAGTGGTACTCAGATCTGAGCTGGTTTCAGACGTGAAACCCGAGGTTGTCGGTGGCTACTGTTCACCTGATTTGAGTTGAATTTAAGAGGACTTTGACCCTTCGTCTGTTATTGTTCCCCGACACTTAGAAATAGTTCCCGTGAGCAAACTCTGTCGCGATACCCTAGCTACTGTTCACCGAACCTTATCTTCTCCGATTGCCGACGGTAGACAGCTCAGACTGAAGTGAGAGTGGTAGCACTAGACTCCTCTTGCTAAGACGCTTCGTATGGTACTGCTTTTGGAAGCTTGATTCAAGCTTGGAGAGGTTGCAAAGACATCTCACTTCTGTAGTCTGTTAGCATAAGCGTCAAATTACTCCTGCCGTTCAGGTAGCTCGTTGGGTAAGTGTTAGTTTCTACTCTTGTGCTTTGTTTAAAGCTGGTTGTTGAGATACATGGGTAGGACAGAATTGGTGGAGTGCGTAGCTCCTAGTTCGTAGTCTGTGCTTTGCGTCCCTGAGTTAGCGTTGTGCTTTTCTAAGCAGGTTCTCCTATCTGTGTCTCTTGGGACTTTGTTGTGTTAAGTATAGCTCAGAAATAAGGTACGGATGTGAGATTGTTTTACAGCGTTGAATTGGCATGGATTTTATGTGAGCTGCTGTGTTGGATTCTTTGTGCATTTTCTTGCTTCTGTTGCGTTGTTATTGCAAGCTGTTTCTTTGCATACATGCATTATCCATGTTGAACCCAGATCTTGGTTAGCCGTGCTTTGTTATCTTGATCTGTGTGTACCAGGATGCCTGTTGGAGGACGAGCGGGTAACTCCCGTATGCCTCAACTCCCTGCTAGGATCTGTTAGCCACTATGAGCGGAGTGGGTAGCTCCCACATCTCATGAGTTGGGCAACAGCAGGTTGAGCTGTGTTCTGCATCTGGTACCGTGTGTTGAGACTAGTGGGTAGCTCCCGTATGCTCACTCACCCTGTGGCCACCAGTGTTCAGTTGTTCTGTTATCGTGTTTTGAGCAGCCGTTGAGATCCTTTGGATCCCTGCCTTCGGTTGAAGCCTCATCTCATGCATAGCATTCACATTTTATCTGTTGCTATTTATCTGATGTTTTCAGTTGCTCTCCGTACTGGGGTTTTCACACCATGTCCCTCTGGGGCTTGGTTTGTTTGTTTACCTTTGTGTGTTGTACAGGTTTTCCAGGTTACTCAACTGCTCGTGGAGTTGACCCAGCTGGAGGTGCCCCAGGAGGTGGTTAGAGTGTCCCAGTTGGTATAGTATATATGTATCAGTACTGATATCCTGGGGATGCCCTGCACTTTGTTGAAACCAGTAGTAGTCTGTTGTTCTTGTAGTTGATACATGATGTACTTTTGTACTGTGCCTTTAAGCCTTTTGTTATTTAAACTGGGATATTTTGAGTATTGAAGTATTTTAAATTATGTTTTTATCAGTCAGGCCAAAATAGAAAATTTTGGCCACTATTTTAAATACTTCCGCTACTGTGTATTGCATGGTTTTACTCTGATTGAGCACGAGGCCTGAAATTTTGGTATCACAACTTAAGTTGGGATAAGCTTGATTTCTTTTGAGCACACTTGAGTCTAGGCACAATGTGCTTGTTGCATGTGCATGACTATGTGATTTGTTTGTTATGTGATTTATCTGTTGATGTGTGACCTTACCCTCTAAGTGCCTTCGTAGATGCCACCTAGACGTAGTGGTAGAGGTAGAGGGCAGTTTCAGGAGGAGTCCGAGGGTCAGAAGAAGGAGGTGCGGCGTAGTGGACCTTTTCTTAGACGAGATAGTCAGATTGAGGTAGATGAGATGGCAGCCCGTGTGGACGATATGGAACTTGTGATGGCGAGGATTCAACAGATGAACCGTCAGATGCTTAACGGTGATGAGCCTAGTTCCGATGCGGAGTCCTGGTTGCAGCACATTACCGGGTTGTTTGACCGTGTCAAGTATGATGACGAGCGTAGGTTGAGTTTGGCTACATTTCAGTTGAGAAGGGTAGATGAGATGGCAGCCCGTGTGGACGATATGGAACTTGTGATGGCGAGGATTCAACAGATGAACCGTCAGATGCTTAACGGTGATGAGCCTAGTTCCGATGCGGAGTCCTGGTTGCAGCACATTACCGGGTTGTTTGACCGTGTCAAGTATGATGACGAGCGTAGGTTGAGTTTGGCTACATTTCAGTTGAGAAGAAGTGTCGAGCATTGGTAGAGAGGCGCTTCGAGGACTCTAGAGGAGACAGGTGTAGGGATTACGTGGAACAACTTTTGTACTGCCTTTCGTCAGGAGTACATTCCGGAATCCTTTGTGAACGACAGGGAGCGTGAATTTGATAATCTGGTGCAGGGGACTATGTCCGTGGGAGAGTATGCCCGGAGATTTTATTCTGTTCTTGCGTATGTTCCGCATGTGTCTGGCGAAGAGAGGGCGAAGAGGAACAAGTTCTTGGAGGGGCTTAACGAAGAGTTGTATTCTTTGGTGTTGGCGGGTTCACCGACGCATTATGCGGATGCGGTGGACAAGGCTATGGATATTGAGGAGGGACTGCAGACCATAGGTCTCATGTTAGGCCTCAAATGGTGCAAGGTAACCATCCCGTGGTTCTGGTGGTGCAACCTACCCAGTCTGTGCAGTCATCCCAGCCACCCCAACAACAAGTAGCCCAACAGTCTGGACACCAGAGGTTTAGACCTCGTGGTCGTCACTTCAAGAAGAAGTCAGGTTCTAGTTCTTCTGGATCAGGTAGTTCTAGCATTATTGGTTCTAAGGTCGAGTTTTGTGGCCAGTGTGTAGGTGTGCAAGGTTCGTGTAACAACTGTGGACATTATGGACACTTTGCGACAGTGTGTCCTTTGGCTGGATCTCAGCATACCGTCGCCCCACCGCAGGGTTGAGTGGATCGTCTAGAGGTCGTTGTTTTCCGGTTCAGAATTAGAGGTTGAGAGAGCCTCAGTTTTGGCCATTTCAGCAGCCTGGTCCTTCGTGGTTTGGACAGTCTGCCCAGCCCCAGTTTTCATGACCTCATTATGCCCATGTGAATGCCATGACGAGGGAGCAAGCGGAGGGCACGCCAGGAGGAGGAGTGATCGCAGGTGCTTGATTTGTCTTTGATTTTCCTGCGCATGTGTTGTTTGATACAAGAGCATCACATTCGTTTATTGCTGATGAATTTGTGATTGAGCATGGATTGCATACCACTGTATTGTGTGATGTTGTGTCTGTTGCGACTCCTGCCGGCACGAGCCTGTACTCCCAAGAGGTTGTGTTGAATGGCATTCTTAGGTTTGGTGAGAACATGTTATTATCCTACCTGATCAGGCTAGTGACGTGGGATTTTGATTGCATAGTGGGAATGGACGTGTTGTCTAGTTATAGGGCCACTGTGGATTGTTTCCATGGTGTAGTGCGTTTTAGGCCCCAGTCTGGCTAGAAATGGAATTTCTATGGCCATGATTCCCAGTCGAAGATTCCTTTAGTCTCTGCGATGGAGATGTTTAGCCTG
Source organism: Dorcoceras hygrometricum (assembly GCA_001598015.1). NCBI lineage: Eukaryota > Viridiplantae > Streptophyta > Magnoliopsida > Lamiales > Gesneriaceae > Dorcoceras > Dorcoceras hygrometricum. The sequence continues at coordinate 546,132 of KQ990045.1, read as the reverse complement.
TTGTCTTTGGAGAATCTGGATTTATGATCTATGCTTTGGATGCGACTTCTTCTTCGCGCGTAGAGCTTAGTGATGTTCCCGTTGTTCGCCATTTTCCTGATGTGTTTCCGGAGGAGATTCCTGGTTTTCCTCTGAAGAGGGAGATAGACTTTAGCATTGAGTTGGTACCTGGTACAACTCCTATCTCGAGAGCTCCGTATCGTTTAGCACCTGTTGAGTGGAAAGAGCTTAAGGTTCAGCTTAGCGACTTGCTGGAGAAGGGATTTATTATGCCGAGTATGTCTCCGTTGGGAGCGCCTATCTTGTTTGTAAAGAATACGGACGGGTCGATGAGGATGTGCATCGAATTTAGACAGTTGAATAAGGCGACAGTGAAGAACAAGTACCCTTTGCCGAGGATCGATGACTTGTTTGATCAGCTTCAAGGTTTGGATGCCTTTTCGAAGATCGATCTGCGTTCGGGGTACCATCAGTTGCGCATTCGAAAGCAAGATGTTACGAAAACTGCTTCTCGTACGAGGTACGGGCATTATGAGTTTGTGGTTATGCCTTTTGGTTTGACGAATTCCCCCGCAGTTTTCATGGACCTGATAAATCGAGTCTTTAGAGAGTTCATCAATCAGTTTGTGATTGTGTTTATCGATGATATTTTGGCGTACTCTAATACTCCGATGTAGCATAAAGAGCATTTGAGACTGGTTCTTTAGACGCTATGAGACTCGCAGTTGTATTCTAAGTTTCCAAAGTGCGAGTTTTGGTTGGACAGAGTTGTATTTCTGGGTCATGTCATTTCAGTGGAAGGTATTTCATGGATGGGAGCGTCGTAAGAATGTTTTTGAGATTCGTAGTTTCTTGGGTTTAGCTGGCTATTACAGGAGTTTTATAGAGGTATTCTCTAGTATAGCTAAGCCGATGACGCAGTTGACTCAGAAAGACAAGAGGTTTGTTTGGACTGAGCAGTGTGAGAACATCTTTCTGTTGCTCAAAGAGAAGCTAACTTCAGCGCCTGTGTTAGCTTTGCCGTCTGGATCAGGTGGTTTTGTGGTTTGTGTGGATGATTCGTTGAATGGATTGGGTTGTGTGTTGATGCATAATGGTCGAGTCATTGCGTATGCCTCTCGTATGTTGAAACCGCATGAGACTCGTTACCCGGTTCATGATTTGGAATTAGCAGCAGTGGTCTTTGCCTTAAATATTTGGCGCCACTATCTGTATGACGAGCAGTTTGTGGTGTATTCGGACCACAGGTGCCTTCAGTACCTATTTTCTCAGTCAGATTTGAACATGAGACAGCGTAGATGGATGTAGCTGCTTAAGGATTTTGATTGTGAGATACAATATCAACATGGGAAAGTAAATGTAGTTGCTGATGCATTGAGAAGAAAGGCTCAAGTGGCGATGCTGGCTTGGTTGCAGATTTCGAAGGTCTATGAGCATCTAAGCACTACTGGTTGGAAATTTTACCCAGGTGAGGATTTTGTTGTGGTGTCTTCTTTACAAGTTGAGCCACAGATTGTTGCGTATATTAGAGCAGCTCAGAGAACCGATCCATCTATCCATGCGTTGAAGCTGAAGGTTAGAGCTGGACAGCTGGAGGATTACACTGTCTCGTATGATGGTTGTTTATGGTTTCGTGGTCGGTTGGTAGTGCCAAATCTGATTGATTTGAAGGAGGAGATCTTGAGATAAGTGCACTGTAGTAGACACAGTGTCCATCCTGGTGCAAGGAAGATGTATCATGCCTTGAAGCCACATTATTGGTGGGCAGGTTTGAAGAGAGATGTTGCTGATTTTGTAGCCCGTTGTCTGAATTGTCAACAAGTCAAAGATGAAAGGATGAGACCTGTTGGTCTATTGCAGAGTTTGGAGATTCCCCAATGGAATTGGGAGCACATAGCAATGGATTTTGTGACCCATTTGCCTCGTTCCAGTAGAGGGTGTGATGTTGTGTGGGTTGTTATCGATAGATTGTCGAAGTCTACTCACTTCATTCCCTACAATATGACGTATTCTTTGAAAAAGATGGCGAAGCTGTACATAGATTTTGTAGCGCGTTTTCATGGTGTGCCTATTTCTATAGTTTCAGATCGTGATCCGAGGTTTACTTCCAGGTTTTGGAAGATTTTTCAATCAGCTTTGGGTACCAGATTGGCGATGAGAAAAACGTCTCATCCCCAGACAGATGGCCAATCTGAAAGAACTATCCAGATTTTAGAGGATATGTTGAGAGTTGTGGTGATGGATTTTAGTGGTAGTTGGCAAGATTCGTTGTCTTTGGTTGAGTTTTCCTATAATAACAGCTACAAGGTCACGATTGGTATGAAACCATTTGAAGCTTTGTATGGCAGGAAGTGTAGATCGCCTGTGTGTTGGGAAGAAGTGGGGGAGAAGCAGGTGTCTTCTCCAGAATTTGTGCAGCATATGAGAGATCAATTGGATCTGATCCGCCAGAATGAAAGCTGCACAAGATCTTCAAGTCAGTATGCGAACAAGAGGCGTAGGCCTTTAGAATTTAAGGTTGGTGATCTGGTTTTCCTGAAATTTTATCCTTTTCGTAGTGTTATGATATTTGGTCTCAAGGGAAAATTAACTCCTCGTTATGCTGGACCATATGAGATTGTTGAGAAGATTGGTCCATTGGCTTATCAGCTGTTGTTGCCGCCAGACCTGTCTTCCTTACATGATGTTTTTCATGTGTCAATGTTGAGGAAGTATGAGCCAGATCCTTCGCATGTGTTGAGAATTGACGAGGTGGAGTTAGATCGGACTTTGAGTTATGTAGAATATCCCTTGCAGATCTTGGATAGAAAGGAAAAGCAGCTGAGGAATAAGACAATTCCCTTGGTGATGGTACAGTGGAGAAAACATGGTAGATAAGAAGCTACGTGGGAGCTGAAAGATAAAATGCAACGCGAGTGGCCACATCTGTTTGAGTAGATGTTGCGTTTGTTTCCAGTTGTTAGTTTGTTTGTGTTGTTTGTTACAGTTATCTTGAAATCTTGATCTAGAGTCGTTGTTTGATTTCGAGGACGAAATCCTGTTTTAGTAGAGGAGAGATGTGAGATTGAAAGTTGATTTTGATTAATTGAGTTAATTAATTGGGTTTAGCATAGACCAGATTTGTCTTGAACAGATATGGGATGAGCCAGCTTTGGGCTGGTATTTTTGGTTTAGTTATCGGGTACGTTTAAGTCCTAGGAACAGATCTGGAGAGTTGGAAAATTTCCACGGGAAACGTTCAGATTTGACTGTTGGTCAGCGCTGGTTGATCGTCTTCGGATGTGGCGATGGAATCTGGTACTCGCGTGCTATTTCAGTTACGCGTGTTAAAGTTTCTATGCGGGCAGCGGTGCGACGTCGTATTGAGAATAGCCAGATTTGAGTTGCGTTAGTTGTTAGAGCTGAGTGTGAGATCCGGTTCTTAGTCCCGGTTTGTGTTGCGGAGTAGACCGGTGCGGTTTAGAGATTTCAGATTTGATTAGCTAGCATGCGTCATATCTTAGTACTACGGGTGCGACGCTGTTTAGTGTTTCGGACTTGAGTTAGCGGGATGACGTGTATTAGTTGGGAGTGTGTTTTCTGTGTGACGTCGTTTGGTTAAGTCCCATGTCTGTTTTGACGTAGTGTCCAGATCTGGAGTGGTACTCAGATCTGAGCTGGTTTCAGATGTGAACCCCAAGGTTCGGTGGCTACTGTTCACCAGATTTTAGTTGTATTTAAGAGGACTTTGACCCTTCGTCTGTTATTGAACTCCCATATGCCTCAACTCCCTGCTAGGATCTGTTAGCCACTATGAGCGGAGTGGGTAGCTCCCACATCCCATGAGTTGGGCAATAGCAAGTTGAGTTGTGTTCTGTATCTGGTACCGTGTGTTGAGACGAGTGGGTAGCTCCCATATGCTCACTCACCCTGTGGCCACCAGTGTTCAGTTGATCTGTTATCGTTTGTTTAGCAGCCGTTGAGATCCTTTGACTCTCTGCCTTCGGTTGTAACCTCATCTCATGCATAGCATTCACATTTTATCTAATGCTATTTATCTGCTGTTTTTCTATTGCTCTCCGTACTGGGGTTTGACCCCATGTCCCTATGGGACTTGGTTTGTTTGTTTGTTTGCTTGTGTGTGTTGTACAGGTTTCCCATGTTACTCAGCTGGTCATGGAGTTGACCCAGCTGGAGGTGCCCAGGGGTTGGTTAGAGTGTCCCAATTAGTATAGTATATATGTATCAGTACTGATAGCCGGGGGATTCCCTGCGCTTTGTTGAAACCAGTAGTAGTCTGTTCTTGTAGTTGACACATGTTGTATTGTTTTACTGTGGCTTTTAGCCTTTTGTTATTTAAACTAGGATATTTTGAGTATTGCAGTATTTTAAATTACGTTTTTATCAGTCAGGCAAAAGCGAAAATTTTAGCCACTATTTTAAATGCTTCCGCTACTGTGTATTGCGTGGTTTTACTCTGATTGAGCATGAGGCTTGACACTTCGATCGGGAATCGAGGCTATAGAAATCCCACTTCTCGCCAGACTGGGGCCTAAAACGCCCAACGCCATGGAAACAATCCACGGTGGCCCTATTGCTAGAAAACACGTCCATTCCCATAATGCAATCAAAATCCCACATCACTAATCGAATAGGTTAGCTACCAACACATTCTCACCAAACCTAAGAATGCCATCCAACAAAATCTCTTAGGAGTACAGGCTCGCGCCGGCAGGAGTCGCAACAGACACAACATCACACAAAGAAGTGGTATGCAAACCATGCTCAACCGCAAATGCATCAGCAATAAACGAATGTGATGCTCAAGTATCAAACAATACACGTGCAGGAAAATCAAAGACAGAACAAGTACCTGCAATCACTCCTCCTGGCGTGCCTCCAGCTTTCTCCCTCGTCATGGCATTCACCTGGGCAAACTGAGGTCCTGAGAACTCAGGCTCGGAAGACTGTCCAAACCGCGAAGGACCAGGCTGCTGGAACGGCCTATACTGAGTCTCTCCCATCCTCTGTTGTGGAGCAGGCAAAGAACGACCTCTATAAGATCCACCAGAACGACCCTGAGGTGGGGCTGCGGCGTGCTGAGATCCCGCCAATGGACACACTCTCCCCAAATTTCCATACTGCCCACTGTAAGGCCCGAGATTATTTGATTTATAATCCGAGATTATTTAATTTTAATCTGAGAATATAAAATTTAAGAATATTTAGAGTTTGGAATTAAATTCTAATGTTCTTGAATTATTTTGGATTGAAATTGAGTTAAATTGAGGGTCCGAGGACTGAATTGCAATTACGGTAGTTTTCAGGGACTAAACCGCAAATTGGCTTATATATATCTACTCTTCATCTCTTCACCTCCATTTGCACGAATAAGGCAGTAGGTTCAGCATGTTTTCACCAAACTTTTGTTATTTTACAAGCTTCGATTTTTCATCATCCGACCGTCAGAATTTAGAAGCGATCGTATATCTGCGATCCTCGCGTCGAAGGATTTGTTCTGATGTAAGTTTTATTATTTTCTACTATGATTTGATTTTGAGATGCTTATGGAATCAGATTATGATGATATATATATATGTTCTTGAGTGGATAACAATTGTATATCCAAGACGGATCGAGGAAAGTTCGGCGTTTGAATTAGTTATGATTTTTGAGCTATCTTTGAAAAGGAAGCTTGCTAGTACTGCTGATTTCGAGTTTATTATGATGTTATAGTGATGATATGGTTGTGATATGGATTTTATTTGATTGATATCTTGATATATTTAAAGTACGGGTTACCGATTTTTAGCCGTTACGCCGTCGGTTCGAGATTTGATGAGTTTTGGGGCAAATGATTGAGCCGTGTATTGGATTGAGTTTGGATTCTGATTTTGATTATATTATACTACCTTTAAGATTGGAATGATGATTGATATCGAATGATTGAACCGAGACTGATATAAGTTCTTGCTATTACATTATAGAATGAAGTCTGATATGAATGTTTTGGTGTTATGTTTCAGATTTGAAGCAGTCCAAAACCGAGCTAAACGAAGGTATAGTTTGACATGGAGATTCAGGGAATTTGAATACTTGAGAATGATATTTCTTGAGTTATCCCAACAAATCACATACTCGTTGATTACTGTTCTTGATTTAGAACTTAAAGTTATATTTGTTGATCCATCACAGGTAGTGGATCTTTTACATCGATATAAGATTATATTAAATAGAAAATGAATTGATTCTAATGCCAAGGTCTGATATGATCTTATTTTCGAAGTTTGAGTTGATTTCGTTAGATGGATATCCATGTCAAGATCGGATACGAATCTTGATGGCATCGATTCGATATGAATCAGTTCTTATTTTGAGATATGCGATATATTCATTTCATTTCAATTTGATATGGTAGTTTTGATATAAACTGATTTACGTTATTTCATGTATATGTCGATTATACTGAGATTGTTTTCACACTGGAGTTTTCCGGCTGTTGCCTTGTTTTGTATGTGTGCATGGCAATAGGTGGGGCAGGAGCTGGTCGGAGTCAACAAGGATAGCTTGAGGATTGAACCATAGAAGTGGGGTTGTGGTTAAGAAGTAGAGAAGTCAGACCTTGAACTCAAAAATGTTGTAGTTGCTACACTGATGTCTGTTGTATATTTAAATCAAGTTGTATTGTAGTAACTTTTGAGGTTGACATCTACATAACATGCGTTAGACTCATGTTTTATTTATGCTCGAGTTCCTTTAAATTAATGGAAGCATGTTCAGATTTCAGCGAGAAAAATGGAAGAAATAGATTTAAAAAAAAAACTTCCATTAGTTAACTAGGTTAGCTTATTAATCTCCCCATAATATTAGAGAAGTAATCGAGGTCCCCACAACAGGTGGTATCAGGGCCCAAGTTCTCGGACTGAGTTAGATGAGCGGGGTAGATCGAGTCTTGCTGATTGATTTATTTATGGTTGATTACATGCTCGCATGGTATATATCTTACTGTTTTTGAATTTTATATCGCATGATTGATGTGATCGAATGGTAATATTATGCCGTACAGTATTCAGAATTACATGCTATCTGAATATATGAACTGAATAGTAGCATGTATTGGACGAGTATGAATCAGAACTCGATCTCTTGAGAAGCAACACATTCATGTATGCTAATCAGAGGAGGGACTGAGACTGAATTGTTATTGATATGATGATGAATTATGAACTAATCTGTTTGATTATTAGATATGCCTCCTCGACGAAAGACTACCCGACAGACAGTGGCAGTTGATCAGCCAGAATAGACGGATGCTGCACAAACAGTACCGAAGGTACCAGTGACAGTTCCGCGGACAGAGCAGTGTAGTACTTCTACTGATGCATTGAACTCCGATGGAAACACTTCTGAAACGATTTCAGTCCTTCAAACCGCCAACACTGACAGGAACAGAAATGCAGTGGACTGTGAGAACTGGTTAGAGGATATAGAACAGTTATTTGAAGCTTTGGATTATACAGATGATCTTCGGGTGAGACTGGTAATTCATCAGCTGCATGGCCTTGGTAAGAGTTGGTGGATAGCGACGAAGAAAGCGTTTGAAAACCAAGGTACTGTTATTACTTGGTCTGTATTCAAAACTGCTTTTTATCAACGGTTCTTTCCAGTTTCTTATCGGAAGGACAAAGGAGCAGAGTTTGCAAATCTGCGACAAGGGCAGCTGAACATCGAAGAATATGTTTCCAAGTTCACAAGTTTACTCAAACTCGCTCCGCATGTTGCTATTAGTGATGAAGCTCAATCCGATCAGTTCATTAATGGCTTGAATCCCGATGTGTTCACCTTGATGAATACAGGGTGACCGAAAACCTTTGCTGATGCATTGAATCGTGCAAAAGGAGCTGAAGCGGGATTAGTGAGGCAACGAGAAGCACAATTTGTGCCACTATCAGCGAGATCATCGCAAGAGAAACCACAGATTCCACAGTCACCTCGATTGGATGTTGGAGGTAACAGTAGTGGAAAGAAGAATTTCTTTAAAGGGAAAGGGAAGCAGTTCAAGCGTTCAGGTACTGGTAGCTCTTCTAGTTCGAGTGAATCCAAAAAAATGCGAGCTGGACAGAAATCGGATGTTTGTTGTACCAAATGTGGAGGTCGTCACATCACCGAACAGTGTATGAGAGTGTTTGTCCTTTGCCGTATCTGTAATCAACCAGGACACTTTGCGAGAATATGCCCCCAAAGTGGTTCTGGAAGTTCACAGAATACTAGAGCATCGAGATTAATTCCACCACCGGAAAGGCAATAATCTTATGTGCATTCATTCCAACCACAGATTCATCATCTGGGTGGACAAGGAGGGAGCCAGACAGTGATCCAACCTCCTAGGAAACAAGCACGAGTGTTTGCGTTGACTGAGGAGCAAGCACAAGCAGCCCCTGATGATGTTATTGCAGGTAATTTCTATCTTTGTAATTGTCCTGCTTATGTCTTAGTTGATACCGGTGCTTCACACACATTTATATCTGAGCAATTTGTTGTATCAAATGCGTTGTCTGTTGAACCCTTATCTGAGGTAGTATCTATTTTGACTGAGGAGCAAGCACAAGCAGCCCCTGATGATGTTATTGCAGGTAATTTCTATCTTTGTAATTGTCCTGCTTATGTCTTAGTTGATACCGGTGCTTCACACACATTTATATCTGAGCAATTTGTTGTATCAAATGCGTTGTCTGTTGAACCCTTATCTGAGGTAGTATCTATTTATTCACCTCTGGGGAGGGGTATCTTATCGATAAAATCTGTTAGAAATTGTATACTACAGTTTGAGGGTAATGAGATTGAGATTGATTGTATTGTGCTTGGTCTGTCTGCTTTTGATTTTATTATCGGCATAGACATGTTAACCAAGTATGGGCAGCAATGGATTGTTTTCAAAAAATGGTACGGTAGACCTGAGAGGACTGACGAGTGGAAATTCTATGGTAAGGGATCACGAGCCAGAAGTCTTGTAGTCTCTGTTATTTCTAAGACTAATCTATTGTAGAAGGGAGCAGAGGGATTTATTATTTATGTAGTAGATATCATGAAGACTAGCCCGAATTTGGCTGGTATACCATTAGTCTGTGAATTTGCTGATGTATTTCCTGACGAGATTCTAGGATTGCCTCCATTTCAAGAGGTAGACTTCAGTATTGAATTTATGTCAGGTACACAACCGATATCGAAAGAACCTTATCGTATGGCACCAATTTAATTGAGAGTTGAAAGAACAGCTTGAGGATCTTCTTGCCAAAGGGTGCATTAGACCGAGCGTTTCCCCTTGGGACGCTCTGGTACTATTTGTACGAAAGAAGGACGGATCTATGAGGCTATGTATTGACTACAGGCAACTAAACAAAGCAACGGTAAAGAATCGATATCCTTTACCTCGGATAGATGATTTGTTTGATCAGTTACAGGGTTCATCAGTGTACTCGAAGATTGATTTGAGATCCGGCTATCATCAATTGAGGGTACGAGATGAGGATGTATCGAAGACTGCATTTCGAACGAGGTATGGTCATTATGAGTTCATTGTTATGCCTTTTGGGTTGACCAATGCCCCGGCAGTGTTTATGGGTCTGATGAATAGAGTCTTTCAGAAATATCTTGATGATTTCGTGATTAAATTTATCGATGATATTCTGATCTATTCGAAGAACTTGTGTGATCACGCTGACCATCTTAGAATTGTTTTGAAAACTCTACGAGATGAGAAATTATAAGCCAAGTTGTCGAAATGTGAATTTTGGTTGCAGAAAGTGGTATTTCTTGGCCATATTATTTCAGGTGATGGTATTTTAGTCGACCCGAGCAAGATAGAAGCAGTGATTAATTGGTGTAGACCGACATCTGTGCCAGAAATCCGAAGCTTTATGGGCCTAGCAGGTTATTATCATCGATTTATTCGAGATTTCTCGAGTATTGCAAAGCCTATCACTCAACTGACACAGAAGAATGCACCATTTGTTTGGTCTGAAGCTTTTGAAACTAGTTTTCTCAAGTTGAAGAAGAGGTTGACTACAACACCAGTTTTGACAATCCCTTCAGGTACCGGTGATTTTGTTGTTTATTGTGATGCTTCTCACTGAGGATTGGGATGTATTCTGATGCAGCGAGGACATGTTATTGCGTATGCCTCGAGACAATTGAAGCTGCATGAGACTCGATATTCAATTCATGATCTGATTAGGCTAGCCATCAGTTTACGCGTTTAAAGAGTATGGCGTAACATTATCGTATACGGTGAGAAATTTGTAAATCTTTTCTGATCATAAAAGTACTGAAATATCTATTTTCTCAGTCTGAACTGAATATGAGACAATGAAGATGGCTCTATTTATTGAAAGACTTTGATTGCGAAATCAAATACTATCCAGGGAAGTCAAATGCAGTAGCAGATGCCCTTAGTAGAAAGGTATGTGCTTTGTCCTTGACTACTATAGGTGTTTCTAGCTTGATAGAAGATTGTTGTATTTTTGGATATCTATTTGAGACAGATAGAGGACCAATGAGAGTTTGTGCTATCAGTGATGAACCTGAGTTATTGATTCGTATCAATGAAGCACAGATATAAGACTTGGAGGTACAAAAATCGATTGATATGATCAGATCAGGGCATCAACCTGAGTATAAGGTCAGTACTGATGATGTGTTGTATGTTAATAACCGAATTGTTGTTCCAAATGTTTCTAACTTGAGACAGAATATCTTGAAAGAAGCCCACTGTAGTCGATTCAATGTACATCCTGGAGGTAGAAAGATGTACAACGATCTGAGGAAGCAGTACTGGTGGAAGCAAATGAAGTCTGATGTGACTGACTTTGTTTCTAAATGCTTGAATTGCCAACAGATGAAAGCTGAAAGAAAGAAACCTGCTGGTTTATTACAAAGTCTATCAATTCCTGAATGGAAATGGGATCACATTTCCATGGACTTTGTGACGAGATTGCCACGATCATCCCGAGGATGCGACGTTGTTTGGGTGATTATCGATAGGTTGACAAAATCTGCATGTTTTATTCCTTATCGGATGACCTATCGTCATGATCAGATGGCGGAACGTTCGGGAAGTGGTAAGACTCCATGGTGTGCCAAATTCGATTGTATCTGATCGAGATCCGAGATTCACTTTGCACTTTAGGAATAGCCTACAGCAAGATCTAGGTACACATTTACATTTGAGTACCTCTTATCAACCTCAAACTGATGGACAATCTGAATGAACTATTCAGACTCTTGAGGACATGCTTAGAGCTGTAGTATTAGATTTTGGTATTACATGGAAAGATTCATTACCGCTTGTGGAGTTTTCGTACAACAACAAGTATCAGACGAGTATTGAGATGGCTCCATTTGAGGCACTGTAAGGAATGAAATGTCGATCGCCATTGTATTGGGATGATGTGTCAGAGGTACCTGAGTTGGGACCAGATATGATCAGAGAGATGACTGAGAAAGTGAAAGTGATTCAGCAGAAAATGAGAACAGCGCAGCATAGACAGGCCAGATATGCGAATGTCAGACGTCGACCGTTGTGTTTTGAAAAAGGGGGCAGAGTATTCTTGAAGATTCTCCCTTCAGGGGTACAATTCGCTTTGGCAAACGAGAAAAGTTGTCTCCATATTTTATTGGTCCTTATGAGATTCTCGAGAAGATAGGCGATCTTGCTTATCGACTCGCATTGCCTCCGTCTCTTTCTGGTATACATGACGTCTTTCATGTATCTATGCTGAGGAAGTATCTATCTGATGCATCCCATGTTATTCCATCTGATGAAGCTGAACTCGATGAAAATCTTAGCTACTTTGAACAGCCGATTCAGATACTTGATCGGAAGGAAAAGCAACTCCGAACGTAGACCATTCCATTAGTGAAGATTCAGTGGAATCGACATGGAGTTGAAGAAGCTACATGGGAAGTTGAAGATGACATGAGACAACGATTTCCATATCTGTTCCAGTGATGTGAGTTCTTATTCAGTTGCTGCTATTTCATTATTCTTATGTGTATACAAAATGCATATAGAGACCGCTTAAGATTTCGAGGACGAACTCATGTTTTAGAGGGGGAGAAATGTAAGGTCTGGGATTATTTGATTTAATAATCCGAGATTATTTAAGTTTAATCTGAGAATATAAAATTTAAGAATATTTAGAGTTTGGAATTAAATTCTAATGTTCTTGAATTATTTTGGATTGAAATTGAGTTAAATTGAGGGCCGAGGACTGAATTGCAATTACGGTAGTTTTCAGGTACTAAACCGCAAATTGGCTTATATATATCTACTCTTCATCTCTTCACCTCTATTTGCACGAAATAAGGCAGTAGGTTCAGCATATTTTCACCCCACTTTTGTTATTTTACAAGCTTCGATTTTTCATCATCCGACCGTCAGAATTTAGAAGCGATCGTATATGTGCGATCCTCGCGTCGAAGGCTTTGTTCTGATGTAAGTTTTATTATTTTCTACTATGATTTGATTTTGAGGTGCTTATGGAATCAGATTATGATGATATATATATGTTCTTGAGTGGACAACAATTGTATATCCAAGACGGATCGAGGAAAGTTCGGCGTTTGAATTAGTTATGATTTTTGAGCTATCTTTGAAAAGGAAGCTTGCTAGTACTGCTGATTTCGAGTTTATTATGCTGGTATAGTGATGCTATGGTTGTGATATTGATTGTGTTTGATTGATATCTTGATATATTTAAAGTTCGGGTTACCGATTTTTAGCCGTTACGCCGCCGATTCGAGAATTGATGAGTTTTGGGGCAAATGATTGAGCCGTGTATTGGATTGAGTTTAAATTCTGATTTTGATTATATTATACTCCCTTTAAGATTGGAATGATGATTGATATCGAATGATTGAACCGAGACTGATATAAGTTCTTGCTATTACATTATAGAATGAAGTCTGATATGAATGTTTTGGTGTTATGTTTCAGATTTGATGCAGTCCAAAACCGTGCTAAACGAAGGTATTGTTTGACATGGAGAGTCAGGGAATTTGAATACTCGAGAATGATATTTCATGAGTTATCCCGACAAATCACATACTCGTTGATTACTGTTCTTGATTTAGAACTTAAAGTTATATTTGTTGATCCATCACAGGTAGTGGATCTTTTACTTCGATATGAGATTATTTTAAATAGAAAATGAATTGATTCTAATGCCAAGTCAGATATGATATTATTTTCGAAGTCTGAGTTGATTTCGTTAGATGGATATCCATGTCAAGATCGGATACGAATCTTGATGGCATCGATTCGAGATGAATCAGTTCTTATTTTGAGATATGCGATATATTCATTTCATTTCGATTTGATATGGTAGTTTTTATATAAACTGATTTACGTTATTTCATGTATATGTCGATTATATTGAGATTGTTTTCTCACCGGAGTTTCCGGCGGTTGCCTTGTTTTATATGTGTGCATGGCAATAGGTGGGGCAGGAGCTGGTCGGAGTCAACAAGGATAGCTCGAGGATTGAACCATAGAAGTGGGGTTGTGGTTAAGAAGTAGAGCAGTCAGACCTTGAACTAAAAAATGTTGTAGTTGCTACACTGATGTCTGTTGTATATTTAAATCAAGTTGTATTGTAGTAAATTTTGAGGTTGACATCTAGATAACATGCGTTAGACTCATGTTTTGTTTATGCTCGAGTTCCTTTAAATTAATGGAAGCATGTTCAGATTTCACTGAGAAAAATGGAAGAAATAGATTTAAAAAAAAAATTCCATTAGTTAACTAGGTTAGCTTATTAATCGCCCCATAAGATTAGAGAAGTAATCTGTTGTATATTTAAATCAAGTTGTATTGTAGTAAATTTTGAGGTTGACATCTAGATAACATGCGTTAGACTCATGTTTTGTTTATGCTCGAGTTCCTTTAAATTAATGGAAGCATGTTCAGATTTCACTGAGAAAAATGGAAGAAATAGATTTAAAAAAAAAATTCCATTAGTTAACTAGGTTAGCTTATTAATCGCCCCATAAGATTAGAGAAGTAAT
>KQ990045.1:503133-531359 GCA_001598015.1 Dorcoceras hygrometricum | reverse complement strand
GAGGGTAGTTCGATAGATCACCAGGTCACTATCTATCTGCTTGCTCAGAACATCACAATGTTCCCTACCAATGAAACGTGGTACTTCGCATCGCAGATACTAGTCTCGAACTCGGGTGGCCTTATCCTCATTTTGACGGCCCAATCGACTAGGAACATGTTCAGAATACACAACGACTTTTAGATGTGTTTCATGATAGCCGTCATACCGACTATCATATCTAACATACGCTTTAGTGTATTCTAGGTCTTTACTCAACACAATTGTAAATCATTACACACATAATGAAAGTAAAGAATGCCATATAAGAAAATGCGAATATCATATATAAAGATTGTTTGTACAAGAGTCTATAAAACCCACACGCCACAAGTTGGCTAGTTGGGCATCTACTCTAACAATAAGATTAGAGAAGTAATCGAGGTCCCCACACCCACAATTATTGCAAGCACCTCTGAACGCCCGTAAGCGCTGAGGGGTGTTTTCCTCCACATTGACCACAAAAGAACTTGAACCCTGATTCTGCTGCTGCCAGAACTACCGGAACCAGAAGAACTTGAACCCTGATTCTTCTTAAACTGCTGACCACGAGGCTTAAACCTGTGGCGTCCAGACTGTTGCACTGACTTCTGGGCTGCTGCTGCGATGACTGGGGAAACTGTGGAGGTTGCGCCCCAGGAACATTGGGACGTGAACCTTGCACTGCTGGAGGCTGAACCCGAGACCTCTGGTTCCTCAACCCTTCCCCAATGTCCATAGCCTTGTCCACCGCGTCCACATAACTGGTAGGTGAACAGGCCAACACCAAGGAGTACAGATCCTCATTAAGTCTTTCCAAGAAACGATTCCTCTTTGCCCTCTCGCTGCCAGACACATGGGGAACATAAGCCAAAAGAGAAGAAAACCTACGAGCATACTCGCCATCGACATGGTTCCCTGGACCAAGTTGTCAAACTCTTGCTCCCGAGCATTCACATAAGACTCCGGAACATACTCTTGGCGGAATGCCGTACAAAAACTATCCCGTAATCCCGGCATCAGACTCATCGAGCGTACGTGAAGCACGTCTCCACCATCGCTCTGCATTCTTCCTCAGCTGAAAATTCGCCAAACTCAACTTGCGCTCATCATCATAGCACACTCTATCAAACATTCCAGTAATATGCTGCAACCAAGACTTAGCATCGGAACTACTCTCATCACCATCGAAAGTCTGAGGATTCATACGCTGAAACCTCGCCATGATTAGTTCCATCTCATCCACCCGGGCTGCCAGCACATCAACCTCCTCGTCAATCTGCCTACTACGCCTACGACCAGGAATACTACGCTGAACCTCATCGTTCTGACCAACGGAATCTTCCGGAATCTGCCCTCTACCGCTACCCCTACGTGGTGACATCTACGAAGGAACTAAACAATATGGTCACACAGCAACAAATATATCACATAGCAAATAAATCACATAGTCATGCACATGCAACAAGCAACACTGTGCCTAGACTCAAGTGTGATCAAAAGAAATTGAGCTTATCCCAGCTTAAGCTCTGATACCGAATATGTCAGGCCCGGTGCACAACACAGAGTTAACCACGCAATAAACAATAGCGAAAACATTAAAACAGTGGCTAAAATTTTTCTTTTTGGCCTGACTTAGAAAAACATATTTTAAAAATACAACGATACTTAAAATACAGGTTTTACAACAACTGAAAATCCAATACAATAACCAACAACATTACAAACATAGAGTGACTCTAAATCAACAAACTAAAGGATCCATGATGAGTCTCTCGCTCAACATAGATACAATACAATATAAAAAGTAAATACTATATATAACTGGGACACTGTATCCACCTCCTGGGGCATTACCTGCTGGATCAACTCCACGACCAGCTGAGAAAACATGATAACCTGAAATACACACAGGCAAACAAAACAACCAGCCCCAGAGGGACATTGAGTTCAAACCCCAGTACGGAGAGCAACTGAAAAAAGCAAATAGATAGCAACAGATAAAATTCGAATGTGCATGATAACAAGGATACAACCGAAGGCAGGGAGCCAAAGGATCTCAAGAAACTGCTCAACAACTGATATCCAATCAACTGGAAGATAGTGGCCACGGGGTGTGTGAATATATGGGAGCTACCCTGTCGTCTCAACTCACGGTACCAGATGCACAACAGATCATTCAACATGTTGTTCCCAACTCATGAGATGTGGGAGCTACTCACTCCGCTCATAGTTGTTAACAGATAGCCAAAGGATCTCAAGAAACTGCTCAACAACTGATATCCAATCAACTGGAAGATAGTGGCCACGGGGTGTGTGAATATATGGGAGCTACCCTGTCGTCTCAACTCACGGTACCAGATGCACAACAGATCATTCAACATGTTGTTCCCAACTCATGAGATGTGGGAGCTACTCACTCCGCTCATAGTTGTTAACAGATCCCAGCAGGTAGATGAGGGTGACGGGAGTTACCCGCTCGTCCTCCAAAACAGGCATCCTGGTACACACAGAACAACAAAACAAGGAACGGCTAAACAAGAACTGTTCTCAACATGAATAATGCGTGTATGCAATGTAACAGCTTGCAGTAATCAACACAGCAGAAGCAAGCAATAACAACACAGAAGCATACACGGCAGCACACACAATATCCATGCTCAATCCAAAGCTGTAAAACAAGATCATATCCGTACCTTAACCTTCTGAGCTATAATTACCTCAACAAGGTCCCGAGCAACCAGATCTGAACCTGATAAACCAATACAACACAACACTCAGGGACAGTAGCACAGAACTTATGAACTGGGAGCTACGAGCTCCACCCTGCTCTATCCTAGCCTTCTAGCACAACAGACAGCTCTAAACGAAGCATAAGGGAGGATCTAACACTAGCTCAGAGCGTTACATGAACTAAAAGCAAATCTGCTCAAATAGTAACAGACTACACAAAGTAGCTTCCTTCGCGATCTTCTTCCAGCTAATCGCAAGCCTTCGAAAAAGGTATAGAACAAAGCGCCTTAACAAGAGGAGTCGAACGCTACCACTCTTGCTTCAATCGGAACTGTCTACCGTCGGTAATCGAAGAAGATAAGATTCGTTGAACAGTAACTAGGGTATCGCGACAGAGTAAGCTTACGGGAAGAAATATCTTCTATGTGTTGAGAAACAATAACAAGACTACGGTCAAAGTCCTCTATAAATACAACTTAAGTTTCCCAAATATGATGAACAGTAATCACCGACATTACTGGCTCAAAGCTGATACCCACTCAGATCTGAGTAACACTCCAGATCTGGAACATATGCTACACCAGCGTTCTACCGCCAAACAATGTCGCACCACAATCTAATTAACACATACACGTGTCTCTCTAACTGGCGTCGCATCGCTCCTATTCAAAGCACCCATATCCGAAAGACAAAATCTGATACCAACTCTGACCAGCGTTCACTGAACCCAAAACGACATCGCATTGCCTTCCGGTCTAAACAACCCAAAAATGGTCTACAGTAAACTCTCGAACCAGGCCGGTTCACGCAGCGCTAACAACTAACGCAACTCAAATCTGATTTCCTCCAAACGATGGTGTTTTGCTACCCACACAGGATATTCAATCAGCGAACTAAAAATAATTAGCGATAATCAGATTTGACCTCTAGCTTCGATACCATCAACTAATACCAAAACCGAAGTTACCAACCAGCATTTCGCAACTCCCCAAATCTGAATACTACTATGAAGAACACTACAACTGTCCAGATTTGTTCTAGACACTAAAATAGAAACCCGATACGCTCATCAAGAATATCAACTCAAAGCTGATCCATCCCAGATCTATTCACGCCAAACTGGTCTATGTTAAACCCGATTAATTAACTCAATTAATCCAATAAGCTTTCGGGTCTCACATATTAGCTTCAGCTTCCCAGTTGCCTCTCTTTCTGAGTGGTTTGCCCACTGAATCTATATCATAATAATTCTTATATTCCTTAACTTACAATTCTCTATTAAAAGAATCCTTACTAGAGCTTCTTCGTAAGTCAGATCAGGTGCAAGCTAGATAGGCTCGTACCTTAGTACATGTGAAGGATTCAAAATGTATTTCCTGAGAGCTGATATATGAAATACATTGTGTACTGCTGACAACTGTGGAGGTAAAGCTAGGCGATAAGCTAATGTTCCAATTATTTCCAATATTTCATATTGAATATATCTGGGACCGCCTTTTCGTCCGAATCTTATTACACCTTTCATGGGCGCTACTTTAAAAAATGCATGATCTCCTACTTTGAAATTCAATTCGCGGAGATGGCTATATGCATAGCTCTTTTGTCTGCTCTGTGCTGTTTTCATTCGATCACGTATTCTATTGATGGCTTCTACAATATGTTCTATAATATCAGGTCCGATCTCTGTTCTTTCACCTACATTATTCCAATGTATCGGAGATCTACACTTTCTTCCATACAATGATTCGTATGGAGCCATTTCTGTTGAATCCTGGTAACTATTGTTGTACGTGAACTCAACTAAGGGTAATTTAAAATCCCAGCTTTCTGCAAAATCTAGAGCACACGCACGAAGAAAATCTTCCAGTGTTTGAATCACTCTTTCCATTTTCCCTGAGTTTTGCGGATGGAAATCTGTATTGAAGGTTAACTTAGTTCCCAGGGCTTTATGTAAACTCTTCCAGAACATAGAAGTGAATCTACGGTCTCGATCTGATACTATACAATTTGTAATTCCATGGAGTTTCACTATTTATTTCACATACAACTTAGCATACTTATTCAAATCATACGTCGTATTTACTGGTAAGAAGTGAGCTGATTTGGTTATTCTATCAATAATAACCCAAATAGAGTTAAATCCATGGAGTGTCTTTGGTAAACCCACTACAAAATCTGTGAGACCTGGAAATTGTATTAAGGGTTAATTGTTGAATTAATCGTGTTTTAGCGATTTCTGGTTTTTCAGATTTAATTGTGAATGTTTGGGTTGCATTTTCGAGTTGAGAATCGTTTTTGGAGCCTTTCTTGAAATTTTGAGATTTTCGAATTCTGGTGAAATCTAGTAACAGAGTTGATGATGTCAGCGTCGCTGGTATGAGCTGTGATGCTGACGTAAACATAACTGGTTTGAGTGATCTTTCGGCGAAATCTGTTAGCAGCTTTGATGACGTCAGCATTTCGTGGTTGCTTGTTTTGGTATTTGAAGTGTTGTTGATTTCGAGGACGAAATCCTTGTTAGTGGGGGAGAAATGTGAGACCTGGAAATTGTATTAAGGGTTAATTGTTGAATTAATCGTGTTTTAGCGATTTCTGGTGTTTCAGATTTAATTGTGAATGTTTGGGTTGCATTTTCGAGTTGAGAATCGTTTTTGGATCCATTCTTGAAATTTTGAGATTTTCGAATTCTGGTGAAATCTAGTAACAGAGTTGATGATGTCAGCGTCGCTGGTATGAGCTGTGATGCTGACGTAAACATAGCTGGTTTGAGTGATCTTTCGGCGAAATCTGTTAGCAGTTTTGATGACGTCAGCATTTCGTGGTTGCTTAGCGTAGGTGACGTAAGCATTTCTGGCTTGAGTCTGTTGGGTGAAAATCTGTTGATAGATCTCATGACGTCAGCAGCGTGTGTTGTCGTCGTGTGGATGACGTAAGCGTTGCTGTTGAGAGATTTGGTTGAGATCTGTTCAGCGTGCTTTCTATGGTGCGACGCCGTTTAGTGAACGCGGGAGGAGAGATCTGTTTTGTTTAGTTGGCTTTCGTAAGTTCAGACCTGATGATGTAAGCATATCTGTTGTGTTGCGCGCGACTAGTATAGTGACCAGACCTGCTTGCGTAAGCAAACCTCTCCGCGGTTTTGTTGATGCGACGTCGTTTTGGGGATTTTAGTGTGTTTTAGCGCCTGCGTTGGTTTTGAGAGATCTGTTGACTATTTGAAGCTTTGAAAGCTGTTTGGTCGGTGGGATAATTAGCAGAACTCTTGCACCTATGAATAGAAGCGTTGGCTTCGTTTCTTTTCACCAAATCCCATACTTAGAAAATAATTCTCTCGACTTCGCCCTCTGTTTCTTCAACCCTTGTCACTGTTCACCGTGACCTTCTCCGGCCATTTCCCGTTGATTCCGGCCACCGTTTTTCACGTTTGAGGTAGCGTTGGACTCCTCTTGGAAAGCTCTTTCACCTCGTACCCATTTTAGAGGCTGTCTTTGGCTGGAGCGAAAGCACGAAGTTGCTGTTTGTGTTCGTGCTTTTCGAAGTACAGGTAGCTTTCGATCTAGTTTAAGATCTTGTTTTAAGCTTCCTGTTAAGTTGATTGGGTAGGAGTGAAGGCTGGTTGTGCCTCTGAATTTCCAGACGTGAGCTCTTGAGGAATTGGCCGTGAGTTTGGCTGTTTTCCCTGAAATCTGTGTATTGTGTTTGGGCAGATTTGTGCAGGCAGGGAGTTGCTTTGTTCTTTGAGGAATTAAGGTACGGGTTGAGCTTGTAAATTCCAGCAAGGTGACGGCTTGGATAAATTGTGAGATGGCTTTGCGTGTTATGTGATTATTTGCCTGTTGAGGCTGCCGATCTATGAGATGGCCGTGTATTATGTGTTGTGTACATGTTGTTGATATTGTTGTCGTGCATATGTTGATATGCTTGTTAGTGTCCAGCATGTTCATACACATATTTGCATCTCATTCCAGTTTCATTGCCATCGTTGCGTCGTTCTTGTTCTGTTTCTTACCAGGTTGCGAGGGCGAGCGGCAATACCGCACTCTCATCTCCCTGCTGGGTTATGTTAGCCCCTATATTCGTTGTTGATGATTCTTGGAGCTATGTTTGAGTTCCTTAGCTCCCTTGTTGGTCGAGCATTCCATTTTCCTTGGCGTCTCATGCATAGCATCTGCATTTTATTCTTGCTGCTTTCTGCTGATTTATAGTTGCTCTCCGTACTGGGGTTTGACCCCATGTCCCTCCGGGGCTTGGTTTGTTTCTTTGTTGTGTTGTTTTCAGGAAACCCAGGTTCTACAGCTGGTCGTGGGTTTAACCCAGCTGGTGGTGCCCCAGGAGGTGGCTAGTTTGTCCCAGTAGCATATAGCATATATATATATATGTATCAGCTGGCCAGGGGGATGCCCTGCGCTTTGCTGTTGTACCCGTAGGGGAGTTTGATACATGTTGTACTTATGTATGCTTTGTTGTTGGTTGTTTTGAATTTGTAAACTTATTTTACGTATTGTCGTATTTTAAATTATGTGTTTCAAACCGTCGGGCCTAAAAGCGAAAATTTTACCCACTTTTTGATAGCTTCCGCATGTGGTTGTCTGTTGTGAGCACGAGGCCTGACACTAGAAGTCGAGTTAAGAGACATATTTATTTCAATGTAGAATATACCTTTTGCAGTTTGCAACTGCTCGAGGTAATCCCGACAGTTCCTCCTCCAATGCCCAGGCTTGTGCCAATGGTGGCAAACATCCTCAGACATGTTTAGATTCGGAGCCCTTGCCTTGGGCTTCTTGGTAGGCTTCTCCTCCTTCGCAGGGGCAGAACGCTTCTTACCCTTGAGTTGGGCCCCTTCTTCGTAGATGAAGAAGAGCGCAAAATGAGGATGGACTTGTCCTTTTTTATGGTCCCCTCAGACATGACAAGCATGATTAGAAACTCTTCAAGGGTGGAATCTAGCTTGTTCACATTGAAGTTGATCACAAACGGGTCGAATGAAGCAGGGAGGGAGAGGAGAAGAAAATCCACAGACAGTTCATATGGAAGCGAGATTTCGAGGCCCAATATCTTTTCAATGAGCCCAATCATACGGACCCCATGCTCATGGACCAAATTCCTCTCACGCATGCGGCTCGTCATAAGCTCTTTGACAGTGGTGAACCTCTCCGTCGAGTTTTCCTCGTACAACTCCTTGAGGTGAAGGTATATGGCAGCAGCATACCCCTTCTCCTGGAATCACCGCTACAATTCGTTGGACATTGAATCCATTATATATCACCGAGCATTAAGCTCATCGTCCCACCATTTTCCAATTTTGTCAGCTCCTCAGTACTGGCATTGACAGGGGCCTCCTTCGGAGGGCTCTTCTCTAGCGTGTAGAGAAGATTCTCCGAAGCCAAGACAATCTTGAGATTTCGAATCCAATCTTGGTAGTTAGTGCCAGTTAACTTGTTGCTACCAAGTATAGCAGCAAGTGGATTTTTAATCGAAGACAAGATAGATAGAAGTTTATACTGAAAGGAAAAACAGACATGCATTACAGACTATTCATGAAAAATGCTAATACATAAAACAAGATCATTTAGTTTTATGAATTACGCTCCAACTGTTTTAACAATTTCACCACCCTCTAATGAAATCGGGAAAGCCAGTTTCCTTAGCGGGTACACAGATTCCAATCAAGAAATCAAGATCCTGAATAATATCATCCAACCATGATCCTCAAAAGGTAGAGCCCAATCGCAACAGGTGCAACCTAAAATGCTAATACATAAAACAAGATCATTTAGTTTTATGAATTACGCTCCAACTGTTTTAACAATTTCACCACCCTCTAATGAAATCGGGAAAGCCAGTTTCCTTAGCGGGTACACAGATTCCAATCAAGAAATCAAGATCCTGAATAATATCATCCAACCATGATCCTCAAAAGGTAGAGCCCAATCGCAACAGGTGCAACCTCCATGTGTTTACCTCACGTCCAGTAAGAGCCCAATAATATGATGCCGATTACTATCACGTGTCAAGACGACCCATCAATGTCGAGTTGTAATGGACGATCGCCATGACGTCCCCAATTGTGCGAGACAACGTCATGGAAGTTCCATCCAACTCACAGCAAGTGTCAATGGCGTGCAAAGCTTTCTGGCACACCGAACCTCCCAATAATATGATCCGGGCTATGTATGTAGGTAGCATCGACGTACACCCGTTGTTATGTAAGGTAGGAAATTTTAAACAATATTTAAATTCCCTTAGCTTCATGATCTTATCGAATAAACTTTTCTTTTATGGTCAATTTATAAGTCATGAACTAACATTCTCAAGAGTGCTTCTAGGTTATTGGAGGGGCTAAGGACCACTTAAAACCCAACTTCCGAAGACAAAGCAACGCCCCTCAGTGACCCCAGCCGGTACAAGCCATTTTTAAGCCGGTCTATGAAGGACTCTCTCAGATTATTTTTTCTCACACATCCTCATAATTATCAATAAACTAAGTTCCTTCAATTTTCATCATGAAACTTTTAGTCTTGATATAAATTTTAAATAAAATTTAAAATGAGGGATTTTAATTTTGAAATTTAGTCTCAATAATATTAGGATCAAAAAACAAGCTTGGGAGTTCGGGGGGGGTGGCGGTGAATGAACTCCTTTGCTGATTTTTGTTTGAAAATTATTTCGAAAGGTTTTACAGCTTTGAAGAAAACTTCCAGCCGAGTTACCAGCTAGGAAGTGACCATGCCTGCCACAGTTATAACACTTAGCGTCAGAAGGAGTGGTAAAGTTTCTTTTATTTGAATCAAAGAAAGAAGGTTAAGTATTTTAATTCCGCATAAATTTTCCAAATTTTCTTATGAACAAGGCCATCATATCTTTGCGGGGGGGGGTGTAACGAATTACCTTTGATGATTTTTGTTTGAAAATATTTCGAAAGGTTTTACAGCTTTGAAGCAAACTTCCAGCCGAGTTACCAGCTAGGAATATTCTCAGTGTCTACTGCTGTCTCGTGTAATAAAATGATTTTTATATGGAATGAACACGATTCAATCATCTGAACAATTTAATCAAGTGCGTGAATGTAAAAGTGGTAGAGACGAGATATTTGTTTCTGGAAGTTTGGAGCAAATTCTCCAATGTCTCCCCTTCTTCCTCGATGGGAAGGTTTACACTAGAAGAATTTTATTTATACAACTCTTTGTACAAACCTACTCCCGCAACTAGCAGCCATGAGAACTCCTAGCAAACAACCAGCGAAACACAGACCCGCGATCTGGTTCGGAATACAACAATCTCAGCTATAAGCTGGTCGTGCTAATCTAGAACTTCTGCACTCTCGGTTTATGTTTCACAACAATCGCTCAATACTACAAAGTGTGTAAATAGAAGAGTCTGTGACACAGAAAAGGAAATAAGCAATTTGTGCTTGTGTCACTTGTACAAGCTGGTTCAAGATGAACTCTGACTCTGAAGGACTGGTTATCTTATATGTTCAATAATCTCGTTGTGTTCGTGTGAGGGTTTAGATTCGGTAATTAGTGATTAACTTATAAATTCAGATTTGGTTAAGAATTTATCACGGGAGATGTGATTAACGAATTCCAGATTTGAGAATTTTGTCGAATCTGGTTAGTGGTTTTCAGATTTGACATAGAGCGGTTCTGCTTTGAGTCGCTAGTTTTTATCAAATGAGATCTAAGTAGTCGAGCCTGGCGTGAGAAGTGATGCGTTGTCGTTTCGCAATTTCAGATGTCTCGCTAGTGGGTGAAATCTGTTCAGGGGCATGAACAGACGTCAACGCGGGTCAACAGTGCTGAGTAGCGAGCGAATGTAGATGTGAGAGTTAGCGCAGAGATACCACGTGTTAGTCAACGTTTCTGGTTGACAGGGGGTGTTAGCGCTAGAATCTGATGAGGGATATGGATGAGCGTGAGAAACAGTGAGTGATGAGATCTGTTTCAGGTGTGAGGCAGTGCGACATCGTTTTGCTTAGTTAGCGGGAAACCCTGATGCGACGCCGTTTAGATTAGTGGCACGTGTTAGAGTTAGCGAGGCAGATTTGTGTGAGCGCTGAGGAATCAGATGTGAGTTACCGCTGGGTTCAGATTTGAGGATTTGTGCCTTAGCGCTAGGATCTGATTATGTCGGTGATTGACTTTCACTGTAGCACTTGACTTGGGGATTTAAGTTTAAGCGTTGATCGATACTTAGCGTATTTTTCGACCCCGATTTCCCTTTTCTCCTTCTTCACAAACCCTCGATAGTTACTGTTCACCGAACCATTCTTCGGTAGATTGCCGTTGATTCCCGCCGCTGTTTGGAGCAAGACTGGTGGCGTTGAACTCTTCTTACTTAGCTTTTTCAGTTGATACCAATTTAGAGTTGTAGATCGATGTGTGGGAGAAGCTCTAAGAATCTGTGTGTTCGAAGGTTTTCGTGATAGTTGAGCAGAGTGTTCCTCAGCTACTCTGTGCTTCTGGATTTGAGCTTCTGGGCAGTTCCTGCTGTGTTTGTTGAGACCGACGAGGAAGCAGACTTGAGAAGGCTGAGGTTGCCGTGCCCTGGTGAGATATGTTGAGGTAGAATCTGAGGTTTGAGGTACTAATGGAGCTTCTGATTACAGCTTTGACATAAGCGTGTAGTATTTTGGAGCATGAATGGGATTCTGTAAATTCTGTGTTTTACATGAAACATTCTTGGCTCGTTGCTTGAATTTATGTTCTGTTTTACGTGAATTACGCATGTGGAAATCAGATATGAATTTCTTGGCATACTTGCATGCATATTGAGCCTGTTGATCGATTAAAACCTGATTAAGAGCCACATTGTGATTGGCAGATAGATGTGTCGTGCCTGAAAGGTCCAACGCTATCATCGGAGTGGTGACCGAAAGATTTGTCGTGTCTGAATACCATCGAGTTGTGATGGTTAATTTGAGTGGCCTGACCTGAATATCATGGACCGATGATTTCCATCGGCCGATTGGCTGTGCGTGGTATAGAGGATCGCCTTTGTATTGCCCGCTGACTCGTTGGCCTAGATGATCGATTTTTTGACAACCCTCATGCATTCATGTTTTGATTTACTGCATGTTTATGAGTTGCAGTTGTCTTAGTGCTCTTCATACTGAGGTTCTACCTCGTGTTTCTTTTCCTGTTTTTGTGTCCTTGGGTCTGTGTTACCCATTGCAGGAGCCGCAGGTAATCTGGCTAGGCAGAGTGGAGCTTCAACTAGTAGATCCCCGTTTGGTTGAGTCCCAATGTATTTATATTATGTATTGAACCAGGGGATGCCGTGAGTTTCTATGTATTTTGGGGATATGTTATTTAAGTTTGAGTGATTTCCTGATTGTTGTTGGATTTGAGTAAATCTTATTTTGAGTATCAATTTTTTGAAAGATGATTTTTATTGTTCAGGCCCAATACTTTGAAAAATTTTAAGCCCTATTTTTATGCTTCCACGATTATGTGCTGTTAATCCTTGTTGATTAGCAAGGGGCCTGACATTTTTGATATTAGAGCTTAAACTTGGATAATCTCGTTTTCTTTTGACCACACTCAAGTCTAGGCACAAAGTTTTGATTTGATTTCTTGCTTGACTCTGTGAATTTTTTGCTTTGATATCTGACTCTATGATTATCTGCTGTTAGTCCTTACCCTGAGTGTCTTTTAGAGATGCCGCCGAGGAGAGGTAGAGGTAGGACTGCTAGACGTACCGTTGAGGAGTCTAGGGCCTCGAAGAGTGACGAGGATGTTCAGCAGAATGTACCTTTGCGCCGTAGAGAGAGAAAGGTAGAGGTGGAGGATGTGATGAAACAGATAGGCAAGATGGAGTTAGTCTTGGCCCAATTTCAGAGAACGAATCCCCCTATGTTCACTGGTGCCGAGGGTGGTCTTTCGGCTGAAGGCTGGTTGGAGCATGGAGGACTTGTTTGATACCTTGGAGTACACCACAGAGCAGAGACTGAAGTTGGCCGTTTTGAAGTTGAGAGAGCATGCTCAACGTTGGTGGAAGGGTACTTCCAGAGTGATGATAGAGACCGGAGTTCTAGTTTCTTGGGAGAGCTTCTGTGCCGCGTTTCGACAGGAGTACACCCAAGAGTCGTACTTCAATAACCGAGAAAGGGAGTTCGCCAATCTGAAGCAAGGCAATTTGAAGGTTGCTGAGTATGCCAGACAATTTTCCTCCCTTCTAGCGTATGTCCCTCATGTAGCTAGCCAGGAGCAGACAATGAGGAACAAGTTCATCAAGGGATTGAGGCCAGAGTTGTTTCAGTTGGTGTTGGCTAGTGCACCATCGACTTACGCTGAGGCTGTGGACAAGCAGTTGATAGTGAGGAGAGTCTGTTGGATGCACATACGTAGGTTCCGATGACATTTGGACGAGGTTCCTATCCTGCGCCTGAAGGTATGCATACTTCTCAATCTCCTCAAGATTTACAGCAATCGAACCGTCAGAGGTTCAGGCCTCGTGGGAAGCAGTTCAAGAAGAAGTCGAATTCGAGTTCCTCTGGTTCTGTGAGCTTTGGTGGCAGTGGATCAGGAGGAGTGTCTTGTGGACAGTGAGGTGGTAAGCACATGACTTCGCAGTGTCGTGGAGTTCAGGGGACTTGCCACAACTGTGGACAGCCTGGACACTTTCTGAGAGTGTGTCCTTTGTTTAGGGGACAGTCTTCGATACCTTCGCAGCAAGGTTCGGCTGGTAGTTATTTTTAGAGACCGCCACCTCCTGCCCCGACTCAACGATCTGGATTCCAACCTCGTGAACCGTCTAGGTTTGGAGGACCTTTGAGACCTCAGTTTTAGATCTGCAGCAGGCTCAGGTGAATGCCTTGTCAAGGGAGCAGGCTGATGAGATACCTGGTGGATTTATCGCAGGTACATGCTCTATCTCTGATTTTCCTGCGAGGATTTTATTTGATACAGGAGCATCACACTCCTTTGTTTCTTCATGGTTTGTGCATGAGTGTGGGTTGAGAGTTACTACACTGTATGATGTTGTATTTGTGTCTACTCCTGCTGGGGGGTGGTTGTTGTCTCGTGAGATTGTGGTGGACTGTGACTCGCGCTCGAAGATTCCACTAGTGTCCGTCATGGAGATTTTTAGTCAGTTCTCGCTAGGTAACATTGGATTCATGATCTATGCGCTCGATGTTTCCCAAGAGTCGCGATTGGAGTTGAGCGATATTCCAATCGTGCGAGAGTTTCCAGACGTGTTTTCAGATTAGATTCTTGGATTCCCTTCGAGAAGAGAGATTGATTTCAGTATAGAGTTGGTGCCAGGGACACCCCCGATTTCTAGAGCTCCGTATCGATTGGTGCCAGCTGAGTTGAAAGAACTCAAGGATCAGTTGAGAGATCTTTTGGAGAAAGGCTTCATCAGACCGAGTATGTCTCCTTGGGGAGCTCCGATTTTGTTTGTGAAGAAGAAAGATGGATCTATGAGGATGTGTGTAGATTTTCGGCAATTGAATAAAGAAAAGATCAAGAATAAGTATCCGTTGCCGAGGATTGATGAATTGTTTGATCAGTTGCAAGGATCGACTGTATACTCGAAGATTGACTTGCGCTCTGGCTATCACCAGTTGCGAATTAGAGACGCTGATGTAGCGAAGACAGCTTTTCGGACGAGATATGGACATTATGATTTTCTTGTGATGCCGTTTGGGTTGACGAATGCCCCTGCTGTTTTCATGGATTTGATGAATCACGTCTTCAGCGAGTATATCGATCGATTCGTGATTGTCTTCATATATGACATCTTGGTGTATTCGAGAAGTTTCAGAGAGCATGAGGAGTACCTGAGATTGGTATTGTAGAGATTGAGAGACTCGCAGTTGTATGCCAAGTTCAGCAAGTGTGAATTTTGGCTGGATAGAGTAATCTTTTTGGGTCATGTGATTTCTGTGCAAGGTATTTATGTGGATCCTAGTAAGGTCGAAGCAGTTCTTACCTGGGAGCGGCCTAGGAATGTTTCTGAGTTTCGTAGTTTCCTAGGATTGGCTGGCTAGTATAGGCGTTTTATCGAGAATTTCTCTTCGATAGCCAGGCCGATGACGCAGTTGACTCAGAAAGATAGGAAGTTTGTTTGGACTGACGAGTGCGAGTCGAGTTTTCAGACACATAAGGAGAAGTTGACTACTGCTCCTGTGTTGGCTTTACCATCTGGATCTGGAGGTTTTGTTGTTTGCTCCGATGTATCTCTGAGTGGCTTAGATGTTTTCTGATTCAGAACGGGTTTGTGATTGCATATGCGTCTCGACAGTTGAAGCCCCATGAGACGAGGTACCCCGTTCATGATTTGGAATTGGCTGCGATTGTCATTGCCCTGAAGATCTGGCGTCACTACCTATATGGTGAGGAGTTTGTGGTGTACACCGACCACAAGAGTTTGAAGTATATCGTCACTCAGTCAGATCTGAATATGAGACAGCGTCGTTGGATGGAGTTGCTCAAGGATTTTGATTGTGAGATTCAGTATCAGCCTGGGAGGATGAACTTAGTAGCCGATGCTTTGAGTACGAAAGCCCAGCCTACGATGCTAACATCTTTGAATATCTCAAGAGTCCACGAGCAGTTGGGTACTTCTGGTTGGAGATTCCAACTGGATGATCAGTATTTTGTAGTTTCTTCTATTCAGGTTGAACCATAGATTGTGATGAACATCAGAGAGGCACATAGTACTGATCCTTATGTCCATGAGTTGAAGATTAAGGCTCAGAATGGTCAGTCTGATGATTTTGCTGTTGCTTCTGACGGGTGTTTGAGATTCCGAGGAAGATTGGTGGTTCTGAACCTGATTGATTTGAAAGAGACTATCCTGAATGAAGCTCATTGTAGTCGTTATAGTGTGCATCCAGGCGTGAGAAAGATGTACCATGATTTGAAGTCTCACTACTGGTAGGAAGGCATGAAGAGCGACATTTCTTGTTTTGCTGCTCGATGTTTGAACTGTCAACAGGTCAAGGCCGAGGGAGGAAGAGACCTGGTGGATTGTTGCAAAGTTTAGAAGTGCCTCAGTGGAATTGAGAGCACATCTCCATGGACTTTGTGACTAATTTACCTCGATCGAGTAGGGGATGCGATGCGATTTGGGTGGTGATTGATCGACTATCGAAGTCAACCCATTTCATTCCCTATGATGTGAGGTGTTCGATGAAGAAAATGGTGATACTATACATCGACCATGTGGTTAGATTGCATGGAGTGCCTGTGTCGATAGTGTCTGATAGAGATCCAAGATTTACATCTCGATTTTGGAAGAGTTTGCAAGCAGCGATGGGTTCGAGAATGACTATGAGTAAAGCTTATCACCCCCAGACAGATGGCCAATCCGAGAGAACCATTTAGACTTTATAAGATATGTTGCGAGCAATTGTACTGGATTTCAGTGGTGGCTGGCAGGATTCCTTATCCTTGGTTGAGTTTTCTTATAACAACAGCTACCAAGTGACTATCGCGATGGCTCCATTGGAAGCGTTGTATGGTCGCAAGTGTAGATCTCCAATCTGTTGGGAAGAAGTTGGTGAGAAACAGATTTCGACCCCTGAATTTGTGCAGCATATGAGAGATCAGATTTCTTTGATTCGAAGCAGAATGAAAGCTGCACAAGATCGCTTCACTATCTATGCTAACAGAAGACGCCGACCTCTGGAATTCTAAGTTGGTGATCGAGTTTTCCTCAAGATTTCTACTTTCAAGAGCATAATGAGGTTCAGATTCAAGGTCAAGTTAGTTCCTAGATTCGTTGGTCCATTTGAAATTGTTGAGAGGATTGGACAGTTGGCTTATAGATTGCAGCTGAATGATGAGTTAGAAGCGATACATGATGTTTTTCATGTGTCAATGTTGAGAAAATACAAGCCAGATCCATCCCATGTGTTGAGGACTGATGAGGTTGAGCTATATTCCGCCTTGATTTATGTGGAATATGCAGTGCAGATTCTGGATAGGAAGGAGAAACAGTTGAGGAATAAGATTATTCCATTAGTGATGGTTTAATGGAGTAGGCATGGCCGAGAAGAAGCTACTGGGGAAGTGGAAGAGAAGATGAGACAAGACTGGCCTCATCTGTTTGAGCTTTGACAGTGGAGTTGAGTTGGTTAGTTTTGGTGTTTTGTTGTTTCTGTCCTGTGTTTGCCTTTGATTTCGAGGACGAAATCTCTTAAGGTCAGGAGAATGTGAGGATTGAGATTCGGTAATTAGTGATTAAGTTATAAATTCAGATTTGGTTAAGAATTGATCACGGGAGATGTGATTACCGAATTCCAGATTTGAGAATTTTGTCGAATCTGGTTAGTGGTTTTCAGATTTGACATAGAGCAGTTCAGCTTTGAGTCGCTATTTTTTATCGAATGAGATCTGAGTAGTCAATCCTGGCGCGAAAAGTGATGCGTCGTCGTTTCGCAATTTCAGATTTCTCGCTAGTGGGTGAAATCTGTTCAGGGGCATGACCAGACGTCAACGCGGGTCAACGGTGCTGAGTAGCGAGCTAATGTAGATGTCAGAGTTAGCACAGAGATGCCACGTGTTAGTCAACGTTTATGGGTTGACAGGTGGTGTTAGCGCTAGAATCTGATGAGGGATCTGGATGAGCGTGAGCAGTAGTGAGTGATGAGATTTGTTTCAGGTGTGAGGCAGTGCGACATCGTTTTGCTTAGTTAGCGGGAAACCCTGATGCGATGCCGTTTCAATTATTTGTGAGTGTTAGAGCAGATTTGTGTGAGCGCTGAGGACTCAGATGTGAGTTAGCGCTAGGTTCAGATTTGAGGATTGGTGCCTTAGCGCTAGGATCTGATTATGTCGGTGATTGACTTTCACTGTAGCACTTGACTTAGGCATTTGAGTTTAAGCGCTGATTGATACTTAGCGTATTTTTCGACCCCGATTTCCCTTTTCTTCTTCTTCACAAACCCTCGATAGTTACTGTTCACTGAACCCTTCTCCGGTAGATTACTGTCGATTCTCGCCGCTGTTTGGAGCAAGACTGGTGGCGTTGAACTCGTCTTACTTAGCTCTTTCGATTGATACCAATTTAGAGTTGTAGATCAATGTGTGGGAGAAGCACGAAGAATCTGTGTGTTCGAAGGTTTTCGCGATAGTTGAGCAGAGTGTTCCTCAGCTCCTTTGAGCTTCGGGATTTGAGCTTTTGGGCAGTTCCTGCTGTGTTTTTTTAGACCGGCGAGGAAGCAGACTTGAGAAGGCTGAGGTTGCCGTGCCCTGGTGAGATCTGTTGAGGTAGAATATGAGGTTTTGAGGTACTAATTGAGCTTCTGATTACAGCTTTGACATAAGCGTGTAGTATTTTGGAGCATGAATGGGATTCTGTATATTCTGTGTCTTACGTGAAACAGTCTTGGCTCATTTCTTGAATTTATGTTCTGTTTTATGTGAATTACGCATGTGGAAATCATATATGAATTTCTTGGCATACATGCATACATATTGAGCCTGTTGATCGATTGAAACCTGACTAAGAGCCATGTTGTGATCGGCAGACAGATGTCGTGCCTGAATGGTCCAACGCTATCATCGGAGTGGTGACCGATAGATTTGTCGTCTCTGAATACCACCGAGATTTGATGGTTAATTTGAGTGGCCAGACCTGAAATCACGAATAGATGATTTCCACCGCCTGATTGGCTTTGCGTGGTATAGAGGCTCGCCTTTGTATTACCAGCTGACTCTTTGGCCTAGATGACCGATTCTTTGACAGCTCTCATGCATTCATGTTTTGATTTACTGCATGTTTATGAGTTGTTGTTGTCTTAGTGCTCTTCGTACTGAGGTTTGACATCGTGTTTCTTTTCCTATTTTTGTGTCCTTGGGTCTGTGTTACCCATTGCAGGAGCCACAGGTAATCTGGGTGGGCAGAGTGGAGCTTCAGCTAGTAGATCCCCGTTTGATTGAGTCCCAGTGTATTTATATTATGTATTGAACCAGGGGATGCCCTGAGTTTCTATGTATTTTGGGGATATGTTATTTAAGTTTGAGTGATTTCCTGATTGTTGTTGGATTTGAGTAAATCTTATTTTGAGTATGAATATTTTGAATGATGATTTTTATTGTTCAGGCCCAATATTTCGAAAAATTTTAAGCCCTATTTTTATGCTTCCGCGATTATGTGCTGTTAATCCTTGTTGATTAGCACGGGGCCTGACAGTTCGGTCTCTTCCTTCACAGCTGCTTTATCTTCTATATATACTCTTTGGATGCAACAGTAATAAGTGTTACCAGTAGACACGTTGTGTGCATCCAAATTGAATTTCCTGCGACGCCTTAAATGCATGTACGATGAAAGTACAACTACATTAAATGCATTGCCTTTTTAGCAATTCTGCGCCGTTTCAGTTTGTACCGTATCTCTGCAATCTGGTTTTAGCTTAAAGTAGTTCCAACGACTACACATCACTGCAAAGATGTCAAATATATTGGTTCAGTCTGTTCGTAGCTTCAGACATACAAAAATTCAATTTGCGCGTTGTCACTTACTCAGCTGGTTCCTCGATCTGGTTCCTGAATGTATAACTGCTCTTTCTGAACGAATTTAGCTCCTGTTTGAATTCATACTGCTCTTATCTCTGTTATATACTGATTTGAACATTAATTACTGTATGCTCAAATTCTTGTCTTCATATCACTCGTAAAGTTAATATGCTTTTGAACTGGTTTTCTTAACTGGTCTTCCAGCTGATTTACTCATTGCTGCAGCTGGTCGGTTATCTGTGAGCTGCTCTTAAGGCTGTAAGCCACTCTTATTTTGCTCTTCAATTTTGCGCCTTTTGATCTTCGATCTTTCTTAGTTTGACTATCTTGATCTGGCTAAGTATCTTTGTATTAGCAATAATTAGTACCCAGCTGATCTATCGTTGAAACAGTACACCTTTCTGAGTTGTTTTAACCAGCACATCTTGATATCAACCAGCTTGACCAAACTAACTTTGCTAGTCTATCCTTAATGCTCTGAGATGGCTTTTCCTTGACCATCTTGAGCCTGATCCGATCTGGTTTCTTTGTCCAACATAGTAAGCTTCTTCCAAATATTGTCACTTTGGTTTTGTTACTCTATTTTGTTTATTTCAATATTTTTCTATTTTTCATCACCAAAACTTCTGAAATTTGTCCTAAAAATTTCCCCCTTTATGGTAATGACAAAACTTTTCCTATGAAGAGAGATTTATATAAGTCGTTAACAAATATACAATATGTTCGGCCAAAAATCTAAACACCAAATAATCTAAACACCCTATCTTCAAAACCAATTGCTCCTTTTAAATCTTTCTCTATCGTCACCCGGTCTATATCTTCCTGGACTTGGTCTTCTTCCTCCTCTTGGACTTGGTCCTCTATCACGTATACTACTCTGCCCACCGCTCGGTTCTTCCCCTCCCGATCTATTGGATCCATCTACTAGTCTACTCTGCCCTCCTTCCAGATTTTTGGCATCACAAACCCGCTTGAGATGCTCAACTAGTTCGGCAAGCTGCAATTTGACCATATCAAGATCAGTGGTCAGCTGGTGTTGATGTCCAGCAAGCTGAATAATAATGTTGGTTTCTAATGCAGTTTGGGAAAATGTAACATTTCCGGCCAGTTTATCCACCTTGTCATAAATTATATTCTTGTAGCGTCCAAAGTCTAGCTTCAAAATGTCTGAGCATCCATCAGCTGCTCAATGTTGGAATTCATAGAGCGAAGTTTAGACTCCATAGAATTCATCTTCTAATCTATAGAGAGCGTCCTTGAGTCCAAAGAGGTCAGCTTGGACTCCATATTAATCATCCATGAATCAATTGAAGCGACAACTTTGTCTACTTCATCAAGCTTGGAGTTAGCATGAGGGCTGTCGGGGGGACTGGATATGATCATTCGTTGAGAACCAGTGTGGGAATATTCTGAATTGTCGAGGAAGATAAGCGGGTGTCCTCTTCGTTGTCTGCCGTAAATGCAACCATCTGGAGAAGTGAAGGATTGGACCCTGATGGTTCGCATTATTATCTTCTGAAGTGGGATCTGGACCCGAATTATTTACAGTATCCGCAATATTTACAGATGGGTCCTCCAGTTGAGTAGTAGTATCAGTAGAACCCTGTTGTTGGTGTTCCTCAGTCAAAGAATTTTGCTAAACATTGTCTTTTTCACCATGAGCCTGGTGCTCATTATTCGGAGCTTGAGGCTCCTCCGTGGGAACAGGTGGCTCATTCTCATGAGCCTGGTGCTCTTGAGAAGTCACGACCTCATTCACAATATCCTGTTGTACAATCTGCTCAACTGGATCCTGTGTTTCTGCCCTCTCTTGTTCAGTCCGACTAGAGAATTCCAGAGTAAGAAATTTTGACTGATAGTCGGCAACCCTGCTATCACTCGTTGAGCCCGATGCAATGTAGCTATCTCCTTTAGATCTTTGTGTAGAAACCGAATACAGAGATAATCATGGTTGACCGATGGGACAAACAGCTGGAAATTAGCCAGATGCTCGTTATACAGTTCCTGGACTTCCAGCTCGTAGAGTTGATACAAAATGAGAGATCGTCGCTCAAAAATTCAGAGAACAGCTCTCTCTCGCCCCATATCAACAATTGTTCTTCAATTTGGGCCAAATGGTCAAAAGACGAGATATCTTTGATCCGTATCTTCTTACGGAAGTGCAAAAATTCGTCAAATGTGTTCATCCGTGCAGATACATTGTCCCATGTAGAGTTTAGCACCAGCTGGCAATGCTCCTAAACAGGGGTAGGTTTGTTTATAACAACTAGGGTCTCTTTACCCTTTGAGGCAGGATCAATTTTGGGCAGAAAGTGTATTACCCAATCAATCTCCCAGATTTGTACAGGGGAAAAGATGCCCTATCCCACAAACGTCATCATCTACAGAGCTGGTTGCTTAGTTTTTCACCACTATTTCCTTGTCATTGAGACCAGATATCTGATTACTCTGAAACGTGATTTACTTCGTCTCGATTCTGTCACCCTTGTTTACCCAGTCAGCAATTTCAAAGATTTCCCCTTCGGAACGTCCATCAGTAGTCGTTCTTGGCGCGTCCTGAGTAGTAGTAGAAGCGACTTCATTTTGAACTCCGTGGCCCATCTGAGTATCATACTCCAGATTTTCTTCATATCGATCATCACCACCCCTCTGTACATCCTGATCGGAGTCCGTTCTCTCATTCCCTCCTGGGCCATCATCAACTTGCTCGTCACCAGAAACCTCTGCACCACCAATGAGTACTTCTGGTATTGGACAAGGATGTGAATCACCCTTGTCAGGAGTTGACTTTTGTTGTGTCTTGGGCCTCTGAGTCCTCTTTTTCTTTGCAAGATTCAGGTAGAGAGATGGTAGACTCAGAATCAGATGATTCAACTCTTTGCTTCCTCTTTGCGCCTCCTAGTTGCTTTTTCCCTCCCTATGGTCGAGAATCCAAGTCTAATTGCTGAGACGAGGAGTTCGCTGGAGCATTCTTGCTCCCATACTCCACAATAGGTATTTTCACCAACTTCTTCTTCTTTCTTGGTTCTGCCTCTGTTGATATTTTCTTCTTAGTTTTGTTCACATCCTTCTCTTTCTCCACTAGCTGTGCTGCCTGGGATTCGTCACCATCGGTATTACTGGCAGTATCTTCAGTTTGCTTGCTGGCTTCACCAGTTGGTTTTTCCAGATTTTTCTTGATGTATGTTTGTACCGACTTGTTGGTTAACACCTTTTGAGGGTGCAGCTTGACTGAATCACCTAGATCAGTCTTCACCAGCTTTTCCAATAAAACACTAACATGTACGCAAACCCTTGAGATTGCCGCTTAGAATTGTTTACCATACTCAGTACTTGAAACAGAATGACCCCGTTAACATTCAGTCGGGCAGTAATAGCAACCATGAAATTAAACTTTTCACTGGTAACCACATCAAACGATCCAGCCTTTGCGCACAACGCCTTGGCTACAATATCGTGCAGCAAACAGAATTACATTTTCATACCCTTTTTCTTTTTTGGTGCCCTAAATGGCTCGTCAGCTCCAGAGAACAGACTTCACATCTCAACCACACTCTCCTTTGGAATATCCATTTAATTTGTCAGCCCTTCAGTAGGTAGCCCAAAAACCTCAGTGAATACATCCTTGGTAAGCACCATTTTTCGATTGCCCACAGAAATAAAAATTGTTCCTGCGAGAACTTTCGCATTAACAAAAAATTCAATCACAGCGCCCTCATAAACTAAATCAGGTGCCTCCAAAAACCCCTTGAGCCATGTGTCCACAAGGGACTTAAAGATTTTTGCCATCCCAACGTGTTTCATGACAAGCACAGACTAAAAGTTTACCTGCATAGCATTGACGAAGAAGGAAGCAGCCATATCGATGATTAAAGAGTTAAGAAGCAAAAAGGTTTGCAAGGGATTACACGAGAGTGCAAGAAATTTTCTTGAGTGCACGAAAATTTTGAGAGCATAAAGTAAATTAAAGAAAAAATGGTTTATGTTTGAACGGGGAGAGAGAAGGTTTTTACTAGACACGTGTCATCACCATATTAAAAGACATTTGAAATTCCAGAAGGAAGACCGTCCTATTTAAAACGTTTCAGATATACCTCAATCTCGACCTTTCAAATTTATGTACCAGCATGGAAAATAATAAAGCAAACCCCATGATAACATCACACTATGTGTCCCGAGCTGGTCCAGATCGTATACCAGCTCGTACACAACCAGCGGGCCGTTTTGTTATCCGTTTGACTTATTATGTTCCCCCTGAATTTATGCATATAGAACACAATCACGACATATCAAGGAGACCTAAAATGTTTCTAAATTAAGAAAACTTAGCGTCCGGCAGAGGTTTGGTGAAGATATCAGCTACTTGCTGATCCGTTCGCACATGCTCCACCTGAACGTCCTTCTCGAGTACATGGTATCGAATGAATTGATGTCGTATGTCAATGTGCTTTGTTTTGGAATGCAGTACTGGGTTCTGAGTGATCACAATCGCACTTGTGTTGTCACAGAAAATGGGGGCTTCTTGTGCATCTATGACGTAGTCCCGAATTTTTTGAATCCATAGCATTTGAGAGCAACAACTACCAGCTTCAAGGTACTCTTCCTCAGAAGTGGACGTAGAAATTGATGTCTGTTTCTTGCTAAACCATAAAATAAGCCTATCACCAAAAAATTGACAAGTTCCACTTGTGCTTCGGCGATCAATCTTACACCCAGCATAGTCTGTATCACTGTAACCAATTAAATTCAAATAGGAGTCTTTGTGATACCAAAGACCACGTTCTGCATGCCTTTAAAATATTTGAGAAATGCGTTTAAAATCCATGCAGTGAGACTGTTTTGGATCAACTTGAAACCTAGCACACAAACAGACCAAAAGCATCATATCTCGTCTTCTTGCTATGAGGTATAACAGTGAACCAATCATCCCACGATACATGGTTACCTCAATGGCAGTTCCAGCTTCATCTTTGTCCAGATTGATAGAGGTACTCATTGGAGTAGCTGTTGAAGAGCAATTTTCCATCCCGAACTTCTTCAGAAGTTCCTTGGTACTTGGCTTGATTAATTAAGATTCCATCCTCAAGCTGTTTAACTTGCAATCCTAGGAAAAATGTCAGCTCCCCCATCATGCTCATCTCAAATTTGTCCTGCATCAACTTAGAAAATATGTCGCAAAGGTTTTGATTAGTTGATCCAAATATGATATCATCCACATAAATCTGTACGAGCAGGACATGATCATTCTTCAAAAATTTGAATAGTGTCTTGTCCACAGATCAAATAATAAAATCATGATGAATAAGAAATTAGGAAGGTATCATAACAAGCTCTGGGAGCTTGTTTCAGACCATACAGTGCTTTGTCAAACTTGTATATATGATCTGGTCTCGTATGATCTACTAAGCCAGGAGGTTGTGTGACATACACTTCCTCATTCAGGATGCCATTCATGAATGCACTCTTAACATCCATTTGATAAACTTTAAAATTCTTGAATGATGCATATGCAAGGAAGATTCTAATGGCTTCTAATCTTGCCACTGGTGCGAAGGATTCTTCACAGCCTATGCCTTATTCTTGCCTATATCCTTGTTCTACTATCCTAAATTTAAGTTTAACTACATTTCTTTGTTCCTCCAGCTTATTCCTAAAGACCCATTTTGTACCTATGATGTTTTGATCATTAGATCTAGGAACTAGATGCCAAACTTTACTACGTTCGAATTGATTTAGCTCTTCTTGCACAGTGTCTATCCAGATTGGGTCAGCTAAGTCTTCTTCTATACTTTCTTAGGCTCTAGTGATATGAAAGCAAAATTAAAGTATTCGTTTATCACCTAGCCTCGTTTCCTAACTGGTGCAGTAGGATTACCGATGACCAGCTCAGATGGATGATTTTTATTCCATCAAAGACCTAGTCTGTATGAGGTAGAAGGTTCGTTCTGTTCCCCCTGTGTCCTTGCTGGTTCTTCTGAGATTGACGTATCACTTGTTATAATATTTTTTTCAGCACACGCATGTTCTTCACCAGCTAGATCAAGATCTGGACCGGCTTGCACTACGACTGGAATATCAGCATTGGTAATTGGCCTTTCCAAATCGTGCTGGTCATCAGCTTGCCATCTAGTTTGCTCCTCGTCATCGCTTGATTCACCCAGATGGGTGGATTCCAGACGAGTGCATAGATCGTTTAACTTCGAAGCTGATGATGATCGAAAGTTGGTCTCATCGAACAACACATGAGCCGATTCTTCTACTGTTAGATACCTGCATCATATCTTACATCATCTTACAGATGAGTATCCCAGAAAAATACCTGCATCATATCTTACATCAAAGGCTCATAAATACATTTTACCATTGATATGGATGAAACACTTGCATCCAAACACCCTGAAATACGAGATATCAGGTTTCTTGCCATTCCAAATCTCATATGGAGTGACTTCATGTTGCTTGTTTATCATCGATCTGTTTTGAGTATATCAAGCTGTATTGACTGCTTCAGTCAAAAATTTATTTGAAAATACGGATGAGTATATCAAGCTGTATTGACTGCTTCAGTCAAAAATTTATTGAAATACCGGATTCAGCAATCATAGTTGGGGCATGTCTTTTAAAGTCGGTTTTGACGCTCAGCCAACCCATTTTGCTGAGGTGTTCTTGATGCAGACAACTCATGCTTGATCCCAATATCATCCAGATAGGAAGAGATATTAAAATTTAAAAACTTGTTCCTCTATCGCTCCTAATCCGGTTGATATTACAAGATTTCTCATTTTGAAGACGTTTCAAGAGCTTGATCAGCAGGTCAGCAGTTTGATCTTTTGATTTCAAAAATAATACCCAAGTAAATTTTGAAAAATCATCTACCACAATGAGGATATATTTCATTCCCCCTAAGCTGGTTACGGGTATTTGACCAAAAAGATCCATATGCAGAAGATGTAGTGTGAGATCCAAATTCGAATATGATTAATTGGTTTTATGAGAAATATGTTTTGTGAAGAGATCCGTTTGGATTTCTAGTGAAATCGGGTCACTGGTGTTTGCTGGTTCGCAGCGTGTTTTGTTGGCACAAATTCCATACGTAGTCGTTTTGTTGAGTAATCGTTGTTTAGCGCTATCCCTCAGAAGTTGGTGAAATTTGTTAATGGGCGAGGATTCTTGGACAGATGTCAATGTTTTGCATTGATCGTTTTGGTTTAGTGTTGTTGTGAGACCTGGAATTGTATAAGATTAATTTGGTTGGAATTAATCGGTTCTTAGAGATTTCTGGTGATTCAGATCTCTGTTTGGATGTTTTGTTTTCATTTTCGGGTCAGATTTTACATTTAGTTCATTTCTGGAAGTTTTCGTATTTTTGAGATTTTGGGTAAAATCTGGTTTTGTTGTGAGAGCTGGTTTTGTGGTGAGATCTGGTTGATTTTGTGAAATCCAGTCGTAGCGTGTTTTGGTAGCGCGAGATTCCTAAATGCCGTCGTTTTATTGAAATCTGAATGCATAGTGCTAAGTTAAAGCTGGTAGCGTGTTTGTATCCAGCTGCTGCTTTATCTCGTTTGTTGAGGGCAAAACGGTAGCATTTTGATTAGTTGATGCGACGCCGTTTTTAATGTTGCGACTGGTACCAGCTGCGAGGTTTTGTTCGCGTGTGTATCGACTGGTTGACCAGCTGGGAGTAAATGTCAATGATGGTCAACTTTCCTATAGCTTGCGTCTGGTTGTTTTGCGCGAGAGCTAGCGACTGGATGACGTAGGCTATGCATCGTCGTTTTAGTTAGAGCTAAGGAATCAAGTCGATGGGTTAGTGACCAGCTGTTGGGTTTATGCGATGCCGTTTTATTTAGATGGAACGCAGCGTTTTGATGCAACGTCTGGTATTAGCTTTTGAGTGATATACAATCCAGCTTTTGGATTTGAGAACCAGCCGATGGTTTTAGGTGACCAGCTGGTGGCAGATTTGATGAAATAAGCGGTGCGACGTCGTTTTGTTAAGTCGTTGCGATACCGTTTTGATTAACATTGTTTGAGAATTCAGAAGTTGGTTTCTTTGCACCTACTGGTTGTAATTTTTTTAGCGTGCGTCAATTGGTTTTGTCGGTGGGTGATTTTAACCAGCTTTTATGCGTGTATTTAAGGAAGACTTGGTCTTCGATTTGAGATATCAGATTTCATACTTAGTGATACTTTTCCCCGATTGTGTTTTTCGCTTCGAACCCTAGATACTGTTCACCTTAGCATTTCTCCGGCACTTCCCATAGTTTCCGGCCACAGTTTGGTACGTTTGAGGTAGAGTTCGACCCCTCTTGAGAAGCTCTTTCATCCTATACCCTTTTTGGAGGCAGTTGTGGGCTGGAGCAGAAACGCGAAGTTGCTGGTTTAGCTTGCGCATCTCGTAGTTCAGTTAGAACTTCGTTTATTCGATGAGATCTTGTTCCTAGCCTAGAATCGAGCTTCCTGTTGATTTGTTGTGTTGGATGATAGCTGGTTGAGTGTGTGTGTAACTCCCAGCGTGCTTTCTGTATATTAGTGTCCCTGTGATTTATGCCCTGTGTGCTTCGACAGGTTGATATCCAGATTTCTCGGGACCTTTTATTGTAGTAATTGTTGCACAGAATTGAGGTACGAATCGAGCTTGTATTACAGCTTTGAGATAGGCATGGGGATGTATTATTTGATATATAGCTGTGCCGAGTGTTTGTGTAGAGGCAAGCTGTGTATATTATGCATGTCTATTGGCTGAAATATCTGGTGTATTACCTGCTGTTGGTGATCTGTTGAGTTGCTATGCATGTGATTAATGCTTTTGTTGTGTTTTCTGGTATTACTGTACATGCATCATGTTAAGCATGTTACTGCATCTGCATAGCATATTGAGCCAATGGTTCCTTTGTTAGCTATGATATGTTGCTCTGTTGGAGCTTTTCCCTCGTGGTGCGGTGCGGTGTTGCATAACCACGATTGAGTGCAGCTGGTGGATGTTGGTTGAGTTGTTCCCAGTCCTCA
>KQ990045.1:460104-482790 GCA_001598015.1 Dorcoceras hygrometricum | reverse complement strand
AATATTTAACTAATTCCAACCATCGCCTCTGCCTCATATTCAATTCTTTCTGGGTAAAGAATTACTTCAAACTTTTGTGATCTGTAAAAATCTCACACTTCTCCCCATAGAGGTAATGCTTCCATATCTTAAGGGCAAAGACAACAGCTGCTAATTCCAAGTCATGCGTTGGATAATTTTTCTCAAGGTCTTTCAGCTGTCTAGATGCGTAAGAAATAACTTTACGATCTTGCATCAACACAGCTCCTAGTCCCAACTTAGACACATCAGTGTATATCACAAATTTTCCCTCATCAGTTGGCATTGTCAAATAATGCCTCCATATCTTAAGGGCAAAGACAATAGCTGCTAATTCCAAGTCATGCGTTGGATAATTTTTCTCAAGGTCTTTCAGCTGTCTAGATGCGTAAGAAATAACTTTACGATCTTGCATCAACACAGCTCCTAGTCCCAACTTAGACACATCAGTGTATATCACAAATTTTCCCTCATCAGTTGGCATTGTCAAAACAGGGGCTTCAATCAGCGCTTGCTTCAATTTGTCAAAACTGGCTTGACACTCTTCTGTCCAGTTATACTTCACTTGCTTCCTTGTAAGCGTAGTCAGGGGAACAGCAATCTTGGAAAATCCTTGGATAAACCGCCGATAATATCCAGCTAAACCCAAGAAACTTCTTATCTCTGTTACATTCTTTGGTGATGGCCAGTCGCGAACCGCTTCCACTTTAGCAGGGTCGAATTCTATTCCATACCTAGAGATTATATGGCCTAGGAACGATACTTTCTCCATCCAGAAATCACACTTGCTGAATTTAGCAAACAATTGCTTGTCTTTCAAAATCTGGAGCACAATTCTTAAATGTTGAACATGCTCCTGCTGAGTCTTAGAATAGACTAAGATATCATCGATGAATACTACTACAAACTGATCTAGATATGGTTGAAAGACCCTATTGATTAAGTCCATAAATGCTGATGGAGCATTCGTAAGTCCAAAGGGCATCACCAAAAATTCGTAATGGCCA
This sequence comes from Dorcoceras hygrometricum, assembly GCA_001598015.1. Taxonomy (NCBI): domain Eukaryota; kingdom Viridiplantae; phylum Streptophyta; class Magnoliopsida; order Lamiales; family Gesneriaceae; genus Dorcoceras; species Dorcoceras hygrometricum. The sequence goes on along the minus strand of KQ990045.1, from coordinate 481,765 downwards.
TATCTAGTTCTAAAGGCTGTTTTGTAAACATCAGCAGCCTTAATCTTTAAATGGTGGTATCCTGACCTCAAGTCGATCTTAGAAAATACTACAGACCCTCTTAATTGGTCAAAAAGATCTTCTATCCTAGGTAATGGATACTTATTCTTAATTGTCAACTTATTTAACTCTCGATAATCTATACATAATCTCATACTCCCATCCTTTTTCTTTACAATAGAACAGGGGCTCCCCATGGCGAAGTACTAGGTCGAACAAATCCTTTTTCCAACAGGTCTTGTATCTGTTCTTTCAATTCTTTCATCTCTATTGGAGCTAACCGATATGGTGGTCTAGATACTGGAGCAGCTCCTGGGATTAGATCAATGGAAACTCCAACTCCCTGTCTGGTGGCAATCCTTGAATATCTTCTGGGAAAACTTCAGGGAATTCGTTTGCTACTTCTACTATGGACAGCTGGGGCCTATCAGTAGCGGCTAACGATGATATAGTTGAAGGAATTTTGTTATCATGTTTGGCCAAAAACTGGAAAGATTCTTTTCCTGCTGGATTAACAGCTAAGGCTCGCAGTTTAAAGTCAATCACTACCCCAAACTTAGTTAGCCAATCTATTCCCAAAATCAAATCAAACTCCGGCATTGGCAACAAAATTAAATCAGCAGTAATCTTATGCCCTTGAACTTTAAGCTCTAAACTTTTAAACAATTCGTGCGATACCAATTTTTCCCCAGATGGTACCAACACACAATAGCCTATCATTACTTGCTCCGGCTGGATTGATAATTTAACAAATTTAGCAGAAATGAATGAATGCGTAGCTCCTGAATCTAACAAAGCTAGAGAAGGAAATCCAGCTATCGAAATTTCACATGTAACCACCGTAGACTCTGGAGGAGCTTGATCAGCAGTCATCACATAGGCTATGCTGGTCACCAGTTGCTTAGATTTTGGACAATTCTTCAAAATATGTCCAGGCATCCCACACTTGTAGCAGACGTTTTGTCCAAGTCTGCATTGTCCAAAATGAGGCTTTTGACACTTAGGACATAATGACCTATTATTACCAGCAGGAACGGAGCTTATAGGTTGAATTTGTAGAGGCTTTTGCTCCTGAGGCCTCTGCTGGTTCTTGCTCTGTTTCTAGAATGGCCTTTGATCCTTCAGCTGAAAGGCCTGTCTCTTTTTCTGCCTCTCTTCATCGAGATATTTCCAATCTCTTTCGATTTTCAGGGCTCTATCCACTGCTTCCCTATAAGTTCTTGGCACTGACAGCCTCACATTCATTTTGAACATTGGCTTCAACCCTTCTATGAAGTGACTCAATTTCTCTTCTAGGTCACTTCCTATCAGTGGCACGAAATAACATCCTCTTTCAAACGTCCGCACATACTCTTGTACGGTTAAACTCCCTTGCTTGAGGGTCAAAAATTCCCTCTTCAATTCAGACCTTTTCCCCGCTGTGAAATATTGCTCATAGAATATTCGCTTGAAATCTGCCCAGGTGAGATTCAGCAGATCCACAGACATCTTAACTCCTTCCCACCAGATCATTGCATCATCCCTTAGCATGTAGATAGCGCACCTTGGCCTATCTAAATCAGACAGTTGGAGGTACTGAAAATAATCTCCATGGATTTAATCCAACTCTCAGCAATTAGTGGATCAGTAGTCCCACTAAATTCCTTAGGCTTCTGGCGCCTAAATTTCACTTGGGGGTCATCGTTACTTGGTCCCCTGCTGCTGGAATATTGGCCATTGCCTCTAGTGTTATTTTGTTCTACCAGCATTCTTAATAGTTGAGCGATGTTAGCATTGTTATCGCTCTCAGTTTCTTCTAGAGGAATACTGCTTCTAGTTCTTCCTCGACCTCTTCCTGACATTCTATATTATATAGCCCATAATCCACCATATGCATAAATCAGAAACATGCTAAAATAAAAACAATGCTCTGAAATAAACTCACAACTGAGAAGAACAGACGATGAACTTTGATCCAGCTGATGGTGCATGTGTTTATCTCAGGAACGTTGCTCTGATACCATGTTGTGACGCCCGAACCCAACGGGGCCACGAGAATTGGGGTAAACAAAATTTTCGAATAAAAGAAGGGCTAAAAGATAATTTGTTATAAGCTGCATTTCTTATAACTCAAAAGCTGAACATGCTAAAATAAAAACAATGCTCTGAAATAAACTCACAACTTAGAAGAACAGACGATGAACTTTGATCCAGCTGATGGTGCATGTGTTTATCTCAGGAACGTTGCTCTGATACCATGTTGTGACGCCCGAACCCAACGGGGCCACGAGAATTGGGTAAATAAAAATTTTCAAATAAAAGAAGGGCTAAAAGATAATTTGTTATAAGCTGCATTTCTTATAACTCGAAAGAAACAAAACACAAGACAAAATTCGAAGATTAGCAGGTACATAAGTTGGCGCGCTACTGCTAAAACATTTGCGGAAAACAGAGTATTTCATATAACTTTGCAATTGCGGTTTACAACAGCTGATATTCTATGTAAATATACAACCATTGCTACTGATTTAATAGAGTACACTTAAGCAAAACGATACAACTTAGACACGGAAAAACGTAGGCCTTGGATAAACACAACGCCACCCATCTGCTGATTTCAAGTTTCACCTGCTGTTCCTCCACCAGTTGTCGTACCTGCACCATTTTAAAAGCTAGTGAGCCTAAAGGCTCAACAAGTAAAATCTGAGTAGTAACAATTTCATAAAACACAGGCAGACATCTGTGCAATGCATATGTTAAGAAACTTAAATATACAATATCTTTTTCGTAAACATTTCAATGGCAGAAACAGGGGATGTTAAACCAGCTTCTCATTTCTTTCAATTTCATTTTCAGTTGATCATGGCATATAAGTTCTATGTGGTCCAATTTGCACTTTGATAAAAATGACTCCCGATATCAGTTTTAGCATATAGCTCATATGAAAGGGCAATCGAATTCTTCGACAACTGCTCACCCTTCTCCTTGGTGACCATAACTATCTATGCCATAATCTAAAATATCTTTTGTTCCTTAACAATCCCTTCTTTAAACATTCCTGTAAATCCTTGGGTTCCATTATTTTAAACATTTGCTTCCCATTTTAAAACTTTACTGAGTATCGAATTCGAATTTGAAAACATATCGCAAAACTGGAACTGGATGAAAGAAAACCAGTCGCAAGGAATAGTACAAGTCGCAAGACTAATACCTGCTGAATGAACAGCACCAGTCGCAACAAATAGAAACCAGTCGCGAGGTCTTTTAAATAAGTATAAAGTGAAACGATGTCGTTGGGGTGATCAGCAGATGAAATAACAAGACTACCTGCTGATCTTTGTATAAAGTGAAACGATGTCATCGTTAGTGCGTCAATCAGTCGCAAGGAATACGCTAATCGATCAGCTGCAAGAAAAAGCGCTAACACGTGTACATAAATGAATAGTGCCAGTCGCAAGACTAATACCAGCTGAAATGAACAGTACTTGAAAAACGAGTAAAGCAACTGCTGAATTATCACTATGGAATGCATCTGCTGATGAACAGTGCATCTGCTGAAATTTACGAAAATGCTTGCAATATCTAAACAATGATTTCGCTACCAGCCGTCGCCTATTAAACCAGACTTTATACTGATTCAACTAACAACTACTGATTACAAAATCATCAAATTTTGACATTACAACTACAGGAAGAACATTCGTAAATGCTATAACCATACAGCTGCTGAATCTTAACAAGTAGATACAGCTGCTGGATGCATAACTTCAACATTTGAAATATCAAAACAACAACGATGTCATCAGCTGTTGCCTATCAAACCATACCAATGATTCAACCAGCAACTACCAATTACACAGTTATCAAATTCTAATATTACAGCTACTGCAAGAAGAACTTTCATAGCATTTCTGGAAATAAATTCGAATCATCAGTACATATAAAACTTCATAAACTTTCTGAAAACATACTGGAAGCATCATAAACACCAAAACATCATTTTCGAACCCATCGTTTCTTACTTATCATGTCAAAATCATTTCAAACATGAACTTTAAATTTATCCATAACATACAGGCAAGCAGATCCATTAAAACACAATATATGCTTCAAATGGTGTAGAAAAAGATCAGCTTTTACGTGCCTTAATTGAAGCTTTGCAACAACAGCAAATTCCTGCAGAAATCCTCCCTGTGAGCAACGCACGAACTTTTCTTGGAATTTCTTTGAAGAACACTTTAAAACGTTACTTTGCAAATGATGAAAATCTTACTTTGAAAACAGGTTTTTATATGAAAGGGATTAGTGGCATGCTACTTGTGAAATCAAGCATGACACATCTTTGAAATTTAGTAAAATTTCCCTCATATCATTTTAATTTGTAAAATACCAAACCTTCTCTTAAAGAAATCATTTCACCTCCTTAAAACATCTTTTAATGGATTAAGAACCTGCTCGTGCATCGCTACTTGGAGTTACCTGCTGGAACCAGCCGCAGCGCATCTTACCTGCTGATATGAACAATTTAGCAGATACACAGTATTTAAAATTGCCAAAATGGCCCATATGATTTATGAAATGCATAAATATGGTCCTAGGGATTTTGGGGCGTTACAGTTCCCTACCAATGAAACATGGTACTTCACATCACAGATGCTAATCTCAAGCTCGGGCGGCCTTATCCTCATTTTGACGGCCCAATCAACTAGGAACGAGTTCAGAATACACAGTGACTATTAGATGTGTTTCATGATAGCCATCATATCCACTATCACATCTAACATACACTATGGTGCATTCTAGTTCTTTATCCAACACAATTGTTAACATTATAACATAATGAAAAAAAATGCCATAAAGAAATGCGTATTTCATAAATAAAGATCGTTATATACAAGAGTCAATAAAACCCACACGCCACAAGTTGGCTAGTTGGGCATCTACTCTAACAATCTCCCACTTGCCCTAAAGCCAACTACTCATCATACGCAGTCCCATTGTTTCGCGATGTTTTTCGAACAACGGTTCTGGCAAGGGCTTCGTAAGTGGATCAGTAATGTTGTCCGCAGAGGCGACTCTCTCAACTGCTATGTCACCTCTAGCCACAATATCCCGGATTATGTGGTATTTCCTCAGTATATGTTTGGATATTTGGTGAGACCTAGACTCCTTTGCTTGCGCAATGGCACCCATGTTGTCGCAGTACACCGGGACTGGACAAAATCCATCAGGGATTACGCCCAACTCTTGGACGAAATTTCTTATCCAAACTGCCTCCTTAGCAGCAGCTGATGCTGCGATGTACTCAGCCTCAGTGGTTGAATCCGCGATGGTGTCCTGCTTGGAACTCTTCCAAGAGACAGCACCACCATTGAGCATGAATAAAAATCCAGAGGTTGACTTCGAATCATCCACGTCACATTGGAAGCTAGAATCAGTGTAGCCTCCCAATTTCAGTTCACCACCCCCATAGACCATGAACATATTCTTTGTCCTTCGCAAGTACTTAAGAATATCTTTCACAGCCTTCCAATGCATTTGGCCGGGGTTTGCCTGGTAGCGGCTCGTGACACTCAGAGCATATGCGACATCCGGTCTAGTTGAGATCATGCCATACATAATACTACCTATTGCCGAGGCATTTGGCCCACGTGTCATACTCTCTATCTCCTCATCAGTCTTCGGACACATAGACTTAGATAGAGTGACCCCGTGGCACATAGGTAGGTGTCCTCTCTTGGACTCTTCCATAGAGAACCGCTTAAGTATGGTATCGATGTAGGTAGCTTGGGTGAGTCCGAGCATCTTTTTCGATCTATCCAGATAGATCTGTATTCCAAGAATATAGAATGCTTCAACCATGTCCTTCACCGAGAATCTACTAGACAACCACACTTTAGTTGACTGCAGCATTCCTACATCATTCCCAATGAGTAAAATGTCATCAACATAAAGTACAAGGAATGTCACAGCGCTTTTAACTACCTTCTTATACACACATGGCTCCTAGGGATTCTTGATGAAACCAAATTCCTAATTTTTCATCGAACCTCAGGTTCCAACTCCTCAATGATAACATAAAGTACAAGGAATGTCACAGCGCTTTTAACTACCTTCTTATACACACATGGCTCCTAGGGATTCTTGATGAAACCAAATTCCTTAATTTTTTCATCGAACCTCAGGTTCCAACTCCTCAATGATTTTTTTAGACCATAGATCGATCTCTGAAGTTTGCATACTTTATGCTCACTTCCTACAGATGTGAAACCCTCAGGCTGCGTCACATAGATCTCTTCCTTAATGTTTCCATTGAGGAACATAGTTTTCACATCCATTTGCCATATCTCATAGTCTTACCATGCAGCTATGGAAAGTAGTATTCTAATTGACTTGAACATTGCGACTGGTGAAAAGGTTTCATCATAGTCAACACCTTGCCTTTGAGTGTAACCTTTTGCGACCAGTCGCGCCTTGTAGGTCAGTACCTTACCATCAGGCCCAAGTTTTCTCTTGTATATCCATTTGCACCCAATAGGAATGATTCCTTCGGGAGGATTCACAAGATTCCAAACTTGGTTAGCATGCATTGAGTCAATCTCAGACTGCATTGCTTCAAGCCATAAATTAGAATCAGCATCGGAAATTGCCTCCTTGAAAGTTCTTGGATCACATCCAATAACTTGATCATTTTGATCATCTTCAAGGAGAAAACCATATATTTCAGGAGCCCTAGGAATCCTTTCAGATCTCCTAGGTCCGACCATTTCTGGTACTGGCTCTGGAGGTGTGGGAGACTCAATTGGTAATTCAGACGGTTCTCGAACCTCTTCGAGATCTACTATCTTGCCTTTTCTATCGAGTAGAAATTCTTTTTCCATAAAGGTGGCATTTCTAGAAACAAACAATTTTGTTTCGTTGGGATAGTAGAAGTAGTATCCAATGGAATTCTTTGGATACCCGATGAAGTAACATAAGATGGATTTATTATCCAGCTTATCTCCCATTGTCTGCTTCACGTAAGCAGGACATCCCAAATCCACATGTATGAGTATTTTGGGCGGCTTGCCCATCCATATCTCATATGGAGTCTTATCCACTGCCTTGGTGTGGACATTGTTCAACAACATTACCGCCGTTTCGAGCGCATAGCCCCAAAACAAGGTAGGAAGTTCAGTGAAGCTCATCATAGATCGAACCATGTCCATCAAGGTTCGATTACGACGCTCCGCTACACCATTGAGTTGTGGTGTGGCCGGAGGGGTCCACTGTAAGAGAATCCCATTCTCTTTAAGATTTACTGAACAGAACATATCTGATTTAGAAAACAATAACAGGAGCTTCGGAGCAAGTATTTCAGATTTGGTAGGTTACTCAGCTGTGAGGAACCCAAACAACAGATTTGGCTAAGAACAACGTTACGCGTAGAAACAACTTGGCTAATAAACACGAAATACTGCTTCAACTCAAACAGAGTCTAGTCTTATCCACTGCCTTGGTGTGGACATTGTTCAACAACATTACCGCCGTTTCGAGCGCATAGCCCCAAGGTCGGAAGTATTCAGCCTTGAATTCTTTGAACTTTTCAAAGGATTCAGACTTGTGCTTCATTAAGTACAAGTACCCATACCTAGAGTAATCATCGGTAAATGTGATGAAGTATGTGTGACCGTACTTAGTACCAATGCTATGTGGGCCGCACACATCAGTATGGATCAAATCCAATAGACCTTGAGCACGTTCAGGCTTGCCCTTGAAGGGTTATTTAGTCATCTTTCCCTTGAGACAAGACTCACAAGTCGGTAAGGAGTTAATGTCTGACAAATCAAACATGTCTCTCCTAACTAAATTGTTCATCCTACTTAGGGAAATATGACCTAGCCTAGCGTGCCAAAGTTGTTCTGGGTTTAAGCTATCGTTTTTCCTTTTAATTGTTGTTGTATGTGTTTCCACATCGCGAGTTGAAACAACTTTTAATTTTAAGATGTATAAGTCGTTTTCGTGTTCCCCAATTCCAATCAAATATTCATTCTTGTATATATTGCATATCGAATTAGCAAAATGACAAGAATATCCATCACTATCAAGCATAGAAACAGAAATAATGTTCTTTATTAATTGGGGAACAAATAAAACGTCTTTCAATAACAACTTAAAATTTGAAAACAGAAATAAATAAACATCTCCTATCGCTACAGCAGCAACTCTTGCTCCGTTTCGAAGCCTCAAGAGGGTCTCACCCTCTCTAAGACGTCGGATTCTTGTCATCACCTACAAATCATTGCAGATATGAGATCCACATCCGGTATCAAGTACCCAAGAAGTCGAATTAAGAGACATATTTATTTCGATATAGAACATACCTTTTTCAGTTCGCAACTGCTCGAGGTACTCCTCGCAGTTCCTCCTCCAGTGCCCAGGCTTGTGGCAGTGGTGGCAAACATCCTCATACTTGTTTGGCTTGGAAGCCTTTGCCTTGGGCTTCTTAGTGGGATTTTCCTCCTTCGCAGGGGCAGAACGCTTCTTGCCTTTGCGTTTGGGCCCCTTCTTCGCAGAGGAAGAAGAGCCCATAAGGAGGACGGGCTTGTCCTTCCTTATGGTCCCCTCAAACACTACAAGCATGTTCACCACCTATTCAAGGGTGGCTTCCAGCTTGTTCATGTTGAAGTTGACCACAAAGGGGTCGAATGCAGCGGGTAGTGAGAGGAGAAGCAAATCCACAGACAGCTCATGTGGAAGTGTGATATCAAGGCCCAACAACTTTTCAATGAGCCCAATCATACGAACCCCATGCTCGCGGACCGAAGTCCCGTCGCGCATGCGGCTCGTCATAAGCTCCTTGACAGTGGTGAACCTCTCATGTCGAGAGTTCTCCCCATACAGTTCCTTAAGATGAAGGTGTATGTCAGCAGCATACACCGTCTTCTTAAAGAGCCGTTGCATTTCGTTAGAAATCGATGACATCACATGGCATCTAGTCTTAAGCTCGTCATCCCACCATTGGTTAAGCTTAGTCAGCTCCTCAGGACTGATATCGGCAGGGGCTTCCTTCGGAGGGCTCTTCTCTAACGTGTAGAGAAGTTTCTCAGAAGCCAATACAATATTGAGGTTTCGAAGCCAGTCTTGGTAGTTCAGACCAGTGAACTTGTTGCTATCCAGTATAGCAGCGAGTGGATTTTTTATCGAAGACATTTTATAAGCAGTTTATACTGAAAAGAAAAACAGACATGCATTACTAACTATATATGAAAAACGCTAAGACATAAAACAAGGTCATTTAGTTTTATGAATTACCCTCCCACTATTTTAACGATTTCACCACCCTCTAATGAAATCGAGAAAGCAAGTTTCCTTAATGGGTACTCTGCATTCGGATTCAATTAACATATATCGAATATATATAAACTTTGGGATGATCGATCGCGAGAGCTATGCGGTCCGTGGTTGCCAATCACGGACCTAGGTCCAGTCCTAGGTGAAATGCAATATGCAATGCAATCCTATTACATTAGCTTTCGGTTTTACAGATCTTCGGTCTTCAATATCTTTGATCGTCATCGCCACCATCTTCAAATGTCCTCCCACTAAATCTAATATTTAAAATTAAATATCCATGACACATTGGGATACATTTTAAGGGGTGGAAACGGGCCATAAATCAGGCACACTTTATAAATGATATATCAACAATATTTACAGCCAAAATCGCAAAACCTAGAGCATACACCTAACACATTGGGCACGGCTATTTTATAAATAAAATCATATTTTGTCAATTTTAATTGCATCAAATTGGGCTTAAAACTATTTTAGGCCCAAAATCTCAAAAATTTCAAAATCAATTTTTGGTCCAACCAAAATTGGCCCAGTATCAAATATTGGCCCGAAAACTTCATGGGCTGCCCGGGACAGCCCGAAAAAAACCTAGATCACAAAACAGCCGTCGGATCGCCACGAGGATCGCCGTACGGCGGCGCCCGCTGCGCGAGCAGCGTGCGGCAGCTACAGTGCCGGATTGCGGCGGCTACAGTGCCGGCGTGCGGCGGCTACACTGCCTGCATGCGGCGGCTACAGTGCCTTCATGCGGCGGCTACAGTGCCAGCGTGCCTTTTTTTTTGTTTTCTGATTTTGAAAAGTTCGAAATCTGATGCAATATGGCACAAAAATGTATTGAAGGATCCGAGCCTTGGCTCTGATACCACTGTTGGCGACAATGGTGGATCCGGATCCTGTTTCCCGGGGGCGCAGCGGAAGTTTAAAAATTGCCCCGAAAAACGTTCAATACATCAAATAAATTCTATAAATCATACATAGGATGTTTTATAGATTGTCACCTTGCTGGCGTCTAGGCGCTTGGCTGCAACCAAATTCGCAGGGAATCTGGCTCTTCATGGTAGGCGGCTATAGATCAACCTAATCAGGTCCACGACCGGAAACAAGAATCCTTCGTCAGCCTGCACTAGAAGGCGTGAAGAATTTGGCACGGACTGAAACTTCTCGAAAAGACGATCGGAACAAGTCCGATCACGACGGCGGCGGCACGGCGCGGCGGCGCGTGGAGGAGCGGCGGAGGTCGTGAGGCAGAGGAGGGAGGGGGCGGCCACTTGGAGGCTAGGGTTGTATCAAGTGTGTTGTTGTTGTAGCCCTAGGTCTAATGGCTTGAACCGGCCCAATGGACTTGGGTCAGGCCCAGGTCCATATGAACATTAGGTTAATTTCCATCACCGTGGCTTCATCATAATCCTGATCGTCGATCAGATCGGACCAATCAACACAGTTTCCAAAACTGAGTATTATTATGTGAAAACAATTTTTCAAACCACCTAGACCAAAATAGCAGTTTAGCCCCTCAACTTTGGGAAATCGCAATTTGACCCCTGTTGACTTTTAGGAAGTCGCACTCCCTAAATTCCTCCTCCTATGCACAACACATTGAGCTCAGTTTCCGTGCGGGAATCGTGAATCCAGTACTTGTGTGACCCTCAATGGTTCAGGGATACAGCTAGCCGTGGGCCCACAACCATTGTGGCTCCGGAATCGCAATTTCGGACTTGCCCAATGGATCATGGTAAAGCACCTAGAAACATCTCCCCATGATCCCCTAGGTATCAATGATAGTGCCTGCAAGAACCAGTTGGTCGTGGTTAGCGTACAGTACGGTCCTATCAACACATATATCCCGATCAGATCAACGATCATTGGTAAATCGAGAGTCGCTATAGATCCGATAACTATGCATACATCTTGGAGATTAAATAATGACATCGCGAGTGTTACTAGGTAAACCCATTTACCTAAAACACATCCAGTACTCTGGCCAGATATTTATTACACTATTATCTCCTCAGATAGCATAGGATATCCACGCATGAAAGCGAGCCGTGAATCCTCGACAACGAAGCATCGAATCCTACATACATCTGCGGTCCTATCAACACATATATCCCGATCAGATCAACGATCATTGGTAAATCGAGAGTCGCTATAGATCCGATAACTATGCATACATCTTGGAGATTAAATAATGACATCGCGAGTGTTACTAGGTAAACCCATTTACCTAAAACACATCCAGTACTCTGGCCAGATATTTATTACACTATTATCTCCTCAGATAGCATAGGATATCCACGCATGAAAGCGAGCCGTGAATCCTCGACAACGAAGCATCGAATCCTACATACATCTGGACCTCACCCAATCCCGCCACCTAATGACCCCAAGTGAGTCGGTAAACGGGTCAAAGTGAGGCGCCTATCATGTAGAGTCTCAATGACGTTTCGAGTAGTGAGGACTAATCAATACAAACAAAAACTCGGACTTATACACTAGACAAATGGTAACCACTTGGAAAGTCCGAACGAGGGTAGTTCGATAGATCACCACGTCACAATCCATCTGCATGCTCAGAACATCACAATGTTCCCTACCAATGAAACATGGTACTTCACATCGCAGATGCTAGTCTCAAGCTCGGGCGGCCTTATCCTCATTTTGATGGCCCAATCGACTAGGAACGAGTTCAGAATACAGAGTGACTATTAGATGTGTTTCATGATAGCCATGATATCCACTATCACATCTAACATACACTATGGTGCATTCTAGGTCTTTATCCAACACAATTGTTAACATTATAACATAATAAAAATAAAGAATGCCATAAAGAAATGCGTATTTCATAAATAAAGATCGTTATATACAAGACTCAATAAAACCCACACGCCACAAATTGGCTAGTTGGGCATCTACAATAACATGCAACCTAACACACTTACACAATTAGTTTACGCACACCAACAGATCACGCTACATTCACTGATCAGCTCACACGCTCATCATCTCTCGCGCACTAAACAACTCTCATGCACTAAACAGCTCTCGTGCACTTAGGTCACGTTAACAGAATAGTTCACACACTGGCCAGCTCACACATTCTAAATGGTTCTTGCCAAATCTGACAACCACAACAGCCCTCGCCCAATCTGATAACCACAAATAGCTCTCTCCTAAAACTTTACTACTAGCTTACTCCTAAGAGGATTCCACTAAAAATGGCACGGCACAACACCCATGATCTGACTTCTCAGCTTAGAGCACCAAGTACATCCCCAAGCTTAATACAGCTTATGTTCCAGCTCATATCAGCTTATACTTATACGTAACCTCCTAGACCTGCTCGCTTCATTGTTGTTTTTTCAAAGACTAATCATGATAGAAATATAGTTCAACGATCAACAAAGCAGTTCATATATGAACTGTTCCACTCCGATCATCTCACGCCTAATCTGATCCATGCTAAAGTCGTTTAATACGCTTAATTAATACGTAATAATCTCCCTGATCTCACAGAACTGAATCGAGCGTGCTAACCTGATCGAGCTGCATTAGGCTAATGAAGTTGTGCGATTATCGATACATGCTGATATGGTGCGATCTGAGCTGATCTGGTGCTAGCTAATCTTGTCTGGTAATACTGTACTATTAAGTATAGCATGCTGATTCGAGTAGTGCGAGCTGATATGATGCCTCAAGTGGAGAATTAAGCGTGTTGATGTATCCTGTGCTGTTTTACAACAGCTAAACTAGTCTGAGGAGCCCATGCTGATTTTTTTATGTTGAGCTGATGTGGTGTTGCACGTGCTGTACATCCCGTGCTGGTATCCACTTAGAGGCCTGAGCTTGTTGGTTGTTACTATAGATCAGATTGGGAGGACTTATGTGCTATACCTAGACTTTGACCAAGTGCTAGCTATTTCCCAATGCTTAGATATTTTGTTTACCTTTGAGAGACCGAGTTGGTATCCTTTCGCAAAAACCTCGACACTTTTGACCCAAATCTTATCTTTTCCAATAGCCGGTGTTAGACTCAGCTTGAGCAAAGTTATAACGTTGGACTCTTCTCTCCAAACCCGTATTTTCCCTACTAATATTGAGACTGTTGGCTGGTTGAAGAAGGTAGTGTGACGATAGTCTAGGCGTACTAGTTTTCGCTCTTTCCGACCTATTTGTTCTTAGATTCAGGTAACGTCGACTCGTATGTGTTAGTCTTCGTTGTTAGCTTCGTTTAGGAACAATTTTAGTTAGTTGGAGTTCTAGTTGAGCTAGTCTGAGTTGATTTGACCTAGTTTGTATTCTAGTTGATTTCCGCGCTTGATTTCTTTTAGAGAGAATAGATTTTGAGATGTTATAGTTATTTTACAGTTCAGGATATTTCGTGGTCTGTGGTGTAAGCTTCCCGAGCTGCTGGAGGCTCTTGTGATTTTTGGCGTGATTTCTCCACCTTGTTAGCTGGAGTACCAGCTCGTGCATGATCTGTTGAGTGGTGGGGGCCCTCTGTTCTGGCCGTAGCTTTGTGAGGTGCTTGTAATAGATATTGAGGTATGGATTTGAAAATGGTATTTAGAGCTTTCGTAGAGCATGATTATATACTAGGTTTTGAATCTATGTTGTGCATGTGTTTATATTGACATGTGATTGTGTATATACGTGTCATGGAATTGAGCATGTGCATTCGCATATAGAGCCTTGATGTCAGGCCTCGTGCTCACATCAGAGAAAAAACACGCAAAACAAGCGGAAGCAGCTAAAAAGTGGTTAAAACTTTTGCTTTTGGCCTGACAGAAAGATAACATAATTTAAAATACACAATACTCAAAATAATCCCAGTTTAATAAATTCACAACAGCACCAACATCAAGTACAACAACTGCCCAACGGCTGATAACAACACAAGTACAGATGGTCTACTAGCTATATTAAACTAAGCATCACCCGGGACATCCCACCCAAAGTGATACCAGTTCATATAAATACTATACATAACTGGGACATTCTATCTACCTCCTGGGGCACCTCCAGCTGGGTCAAAGCCACGGCCAGCGGAATAACCTGGAAAACCTGAACCACAAACAGGAAAACAACACAACAGCCCCAGAGGGACATAGGGGTTAAACCCCAGTTCGGAGAGCAACTATAAACAGCAATGAATAGCAAAAGATATAATGCTAATGCTATGCATGAGGGACTATGCAACAGCCGAAGGCTACAACCAAGAAAGGGAGCCAAGGAATTCAACAGCTGACAACAGGTTCTGCGAAGAATGGTGGCCACTGGTGTGTGTACAAGCATACGGGAATTACCCGCTCATCTTTACACCACACCTGAATACCAGATGCATCAACAACTCAACCTGCCGTTGCCCAACTCATGAACTGTGGTAGTTAACCACTCGGCGCATGAGGGATAACAGACCAGCAGGGAGATGAGAGTGCGGTATTGCTGCTCGCCCTCGCATCCTGGTAAGAAAACAGAGCAACAACAAAGCACGGCTACAACAGCTAAAATGAAAATGATAGTGCGTATGCAATGCAACCGTTGAACATCATATAAACAACAAGCAATGCACACATAGCAAACAAGATAATATCCATGCCAATTCCAGCCGTAATATAAGCTCAACATCCGTACCTCAACAGCTCCTGAGCTATAATTACCACACACAGCTGCTACAACGAAGTTCAAGCAACACAGATCTGTCACCTGCTAAACCAACACAAAGTACTGCTCAAAATCCAAACCACAAAAAAGAAGCAGGTGGGAGCTACAACTCCACCAGCGCTTATCTACCTTCCTAACTTAACGAAAAGTTCTAACAAAGCTTAAAGGTAGAATTCTCACTTACCCCAACGAAACTACTGGCACGGCGGGGAACGGTTATGCTAGCAGACTACACAATGGAGATGTATTAGAGATCCCGCGATCCTCTTCCAGCTCCTCCAAAGCCTTCTAAAGAGGTATAGAACGAAGCGCCTTAGCGAGAGGAGTCCAACGCTACCACTCTCACTCCCGTCGGAGTTGTCTACTACCGAAAATTAGTACGGATAGGTTACGGTGAAGAGTAACTAGGGTATCGCGACAAGATTCGGAAACAAAGGAAATATTTCTAAGTGTCGGGGAAACAAATAATGGAGAACAGCAGCTAAGTCCTCTATTAAAAACACTTCTCAATAGTCGACATAAGCAAGAATAGATTCCACCGACAAAACAGTCGCCATTGCTGTTATGTCAACCATCAGTTGAAATCTCGCATCAGCTTTTGGCTATCGCTAAACAGCGAACAACTAAACAAAACGAAGTCGCACCAACTTATCCAAACGATGTCGCAGAGGAACACGTCACCTTGCAACCAACAGCTAATTCACAAACCAACAGCCGCAATGCATGAGATCTCTCAACAGCTGATGTCTATCATAATCAACAGCTGGTACAAAGCACTCCACTCAAAACGTTGCCGTTCCAACTAATAAAAATGACGTAGTTTTGCTACCCGCTACGAAACACGCTAATAAAACAAACAGCTGGTTCCTGCTCACAAAACGTCGTCGCTTCAGTCCCTTAGCGCTCTCTGATGACCATCGCAACTAACATACCAACAGCTGATCACTCGCAACAGCTGGATACGCGCTAATACACCAACGACTGAAATCCACGTTAGCATTGCTGCTGCTTATCAAAACGCAACGACTGAAATATCAAATGCTGAAATCTAACGAAGCACTACCACTCCAATTGATTCCTACTGCTACTGCTGGAACACACATCTAAATAAAATGTCACCAACGACTGACTCAACAGCTGATACTCAAACAAACGTCTCCCACTCAACGTCTGATATCATTCCAACTGTTGATTCCAACACTTAGGAAAATTCGATGTCAATGCCAAGCACATCGACCAACAGCTCGTCCAAACCCGACCAACGCCTGATTTCGAAAACACAGGTCTCACATCTCTCCCCCACTAAAACATGATTTCGTCCTCAAAATCAACAAGTCCAGGAACAACTCAACTGAACCCAAGAGTTCAAGATAACTGAGCAAACCATTACTGAAATCTGATGCAACACTCACACAAATAGATGCGGCCATTCACGTTGCATCTTTTCTTCCAACTCCCAGGTAGCTTCTTCCCTACCATGTTTGCTCCATTGCACCATTACCAAAGGAATGGTTTTATTCCTCAACTGTTTCTCTTTTCTGTCCAAAATTCGCAAGGGATATTCAACGTAGCTCAACGTCTGATCTAGATCAACCTCGTCAGTTCTAAGCACATGAGACGGATCTGGATCGTACTTCCTCAACATGGAAACATGAAAGACATCATGTAGAGAGGATAATTCTTGTGACAACAACAGTCGATACGCCAAAGGGCCAATCCTCTCAACAATTTCATACGGTCCAACATAACGAGGGGCTAACTTTCCCTTGTGACCAAAGCGCATAACACTGCGAAACGGAGAAACTTTAAGGAATACCTGATCACCAACCTGAAACTCTAAAGGTCGACGCCTCTTATTCGCATAACTGGCTTGGCATCTTGGGCAGATTTTATCCGCTGTCGAATAAGATCCACATTATCTTTCATCTGCTGCACAAAATCTGGGGAAAAACAGCTGCTTCTCCCCCGATTCTTCCCAACATACCAGGCGATCTGCACTTTCTACCAACCAAAATCCATCACATCATCTCTCAACATATCCTACAACGTCTGGATAGTTCTCTTAGATTGGCCATCTGTCTGGGGGTGATACGCTGTGCTCATAGACAATTTGGTACCCAAAGCTGCTTGCAAACTCTTCCAAAACCAGGAAGTAAACCTTGGATATCGGTCTGAAACGATCGAAACAGGCACACAATGCATTCTAACCACAAAATCCACGTACAGTTTCGCCATTATCTTCAAAGAAAACGTCATACCATAGTGAATAAAGTGTGCAGATTTCGACATTCTGTCGATAACAACCCAAAAAACATCGCAACCTCTGCTGGAACGAGGCAAATGCGTCACAAAATCCATCGCTATGTGCTCCCAATTCAATTGGGGAACTTCCAAACTCTGCGACAGACCACCAGGTCTCCTCCTTTCAGCCTTAACCTGCTGAAAGTTCAAGCAACGAGCAACAAAACTAGCCATGTCGCTCTTCAAACCAGCCCACCAGAAGTGCGGCTTTAACGCATGGTACATCTTCCGTGCACCAGGATGAACACTATGTCTACTGCAGTGCGCTTCTCGAAGAATCTCCTCCTGAATATCTATCAGATTGGGTACAACCAACCTACCATGGAAACGCAAACAACCATCGGACGAAACAGAATAGTCCTCAAGCTAACCAGCCCTAACCTTCAACTTCAACTCGTGGATGGAAGGATATGTCCTTTGAGCGGCTCTAATGCTCGAAATGATATGTGGCTCAACTCGCAAAGAATAAACCACAACATAATCCTCAGTCGGGTAAAACCTCCAACCTTTAGTGCTAAGATGCTCACGGTCCTTAGAAATATACAACGACGCAAGCATCTTTTCTGGAGCCTTCCTGCTCAACGCGTCAGCAACTACGTTTGCTTTCCCAGGCTGGTATTTGATCTCGCAATCAAAATCCTTCAGCAGTTCCATCCACCTACGCTGTCTCATATTCAAGTCAGGCTGCGAAAACAAATACTGCAAACTCTTGTGGTCCGAGTACACCACAAACTGCTTGCCATACGGATAGTGGCGCCAAATATTCAACGCAAAAACCACAGCTGCTAACTCCAAATCATGAACTGGATAACGAGTCTCGTGCGGTTTCAACTGCCGCGAGGCATACGCAATGACCTGTCCATGCTGCATCAACACACATCCCAATCAATTGAGCGAAGCATCAGAACACACAACGAAGCCACCTGAACCAGACGGCAAAGCTAACACAGGAGTAGTAATCAACTTCTCCTTGAGAAATTGAAAAGCATTCTCGCATTGCTCAGTCCAAACGGTTCGCTTGTCTTTCTGAGTCAACTGAGTCATCGACCTAGCTGTACTAGAGAAACGCTCTATGAAACGACGGTAATAGCCAGCCAGACCCAAGAAACTACAAATCTCAGACACATTCCTAGGTCGCTCCCAGTTCAAAACAGCATCAACCTTACTGGGATCCACAGAAATGCCATCCGCTGAAATCACATGACCCAAAAACACGACGTGATCCAGCCAGAACTCACACTTAGAGAATTTAGCATACAGCTGAGAGTCTCTCAACATCTGAAGAACTACTCTCAAATGCTCCTTATGCTCCAAAGGAATCTTCGAATACACCAAGATGTCGTCGATGAACACTATCACAAATTGATCTATAAACTCGCGGAAGACTCGGTTCATCAAATCCATAAAGACTACAGGAGCATTGGTCAATCCGAAAGGCATTACCAGAAACTCAAAATGCCCATACCTAATACAAAAGGCAGTCTTTGCAACATCTTGGTCTCTAACTCTCAGCTGATGGTACCCTGAACGCAGATCGATCTTCGAATATACAGCAGAACCTTGCAACTGGTAAAACAAGTCATCGATCCTCGGCAATGGGTACTTATTCATAACAGTAACTTTGTTCAGCTGACGGAAGTCAATGCACATTCTCATAGTGCCATCCTTCTTCTTGACAAACAAGATAGGCGCTCCCCACGGCGACATGCTAGGTCCGATAAAACCTTTCTCTAGCAAATAATCCAGTTCCACCTTGATCTCTCTCAACTCGGCAGGCGCTAAATGGTATGGTGCACGCAAGATCGGAGCTGTGCCAGGCACCAACTCAATACTAAAGTCAATCTCCCTCTTCGGAGGAAAACCAGGAATCTCCTCCGGAAACACATCAGGAAAATGACGCACCACTGGAACGTAGTTGAGCTGCACATGCGAAGAAGAAGATGCATCAAACGCGTAGATCATAAAACCAGCGTTCTCCGCCGACAACAAGCTGAACATGGACAACACATCCATTCCCACTATGCAGTCGAAATCCCACAACATCAAACGAAACAAATTCGCTATCAAAGATGCTCACAAAACCTCAGAACGCCATCCAACAAAACCTCTTGGGAGTACAGGCTCGCGCCGCCAGGAGTGGAAACAGACACAACATCGCACAGAGAAGTGGTATGCAACCCATGCTAGACCACAAATGCATCAGAAATGAACGAATGCGATGCGCCGGTTTCAAACAACGCATGCATGAAGTCAAAGATAGAACAGTTATCTGAAATCACTCCGCTCGGCGTGCCCTCCACTTGCTCCCTTGTAATGGCATTCGCTTGAGCATGCCGGGGTCCAGAGAAAAGCGGTTGAGAAGACTGTCCGAAACACGATGAACCAGGCTGCTGAAACGGTCTAAACGGAGTCTCTCCAATCCTGTGGAAACTGAGGGGAACGACCCCTAGACGATCCTCCTCGACCCTGAGGTGGGGCTGCGGCTTGCTGCGATCCAGCCGACGGACACACCCTCGCGAAATGTCCATACTGACCACAGATATTACAAGAGCCCTGCACACCAACGTACTGAGTTGACAGATGCTTGCCTCCACAGAACCCACAAAACTCTTCCCTAGAACCACTGCTACTAGAGCTACCAGACCCCGAAGAACCAGAACAAGACTTCTTCTTAAACTGATGGCCACGAGGTCGAAACCTCTGACGGCCAGACTGCTGAGCCAACTGCTGCTGCTGCGGTGGTTGATGTTCAGATTGGGAAGACTGCGAAGACTGTGCTCTCTGAACAACGGGACGACCACCCTGAGCACCCTGAGGCCTAGCACGCGACCTTCGGTTCCGTAGACCTTCCTCGATATCAATAGCGCTATCCACAGCCTCTGGATAGCTCTTTGGTTTGCTCGACAAAACCAAAGTATACAACTCTTCGTTCAAACCCTCAATAAACTTGGTCCTCTTGGCCCTCTCCCGGAAAGCTACATGCGGGACATACGCCAACAGAGAAGAAAACCTACGGGCATACTCAGTAACAGACAGGCTGCCCTGCTCCAAGTTTTTGAACTCCCGCTCACGGGCGTTCACGTACGACTCCGGGACGTACTCCTGTCGAAAGGCAATACAGAAACTATCCCAAGTGATTTCCACACCGGTCTCCTCTAGCGTCCTCGAAACGCCACGCAACCAACGCTCCGCATTCTTTCTCAACTGAAAGGTCGCCAAACTCAACCGAAGCACATAATCATACTGAACACGATCGAACAAACCAGTGATGTGCCGAAGTCACGAATCCGCATCTTCCCTAGACTCGTCATCATTAAAGATGTGGGGACTCATCCGTTGAAACCTAGCCATCACAATCTCCATGCTCTCCACACGGGTTGTCAAGTCGTCAACTTCATCCTCCACTCGCCTACCACGACTACGAAGAGGAATACTATGCCGATCCTCGTTCTGACTTTTCGATTCCTGAAATTGCCCTCTACCTCTACTCCTACGTCTAGGCGGCATCTACGAAGGCACTAAATTGGATTAGGTAACACAGAACAAGTACAACATAGATAGCACATATAACAACAATATGCAGCACATAATCACATAATCAAGCACAAGAAACACACACATTGTGCCTAGACTCGAGTGTGATCAAAGAAATCGAGCTTATCCCAGCTAAAGCTCTGATACCAAAAATGTCAGGTCTCGTGCTCACATCAGAGACAAAACACGCAAAACAAGCGGAAGCAGCTAAAAAGTGGTTAAATTTTTGCTTTTGGCCTGACAGAAAGATAACATAATTTAAAATACACAATACTCAAAATAATCCCAGTTTAATAAATTCACAACAGCACCAACATCAAGTACAACAACTTCCCAGCGGCTGAAAACAACACAAGTACAGATGGTCTACTAGCTATATTAGACTAAGCATCACCCGGGACATCCCACCCAAAGTGATACCAGTGCATATAAATACTATACATAACTGGGACACTCTATCTACCTCCTGGGGCACCTCCAGCTGGGTCAAAGCCACGGCCAGCGGAATAACCTGGAAAACCTGAACCACAAACAGGAAAACAACACAACAGCCCCAGAGGGACCTAGGGGTTAAACCCCAGTACGGAGAGCAACTATAAACAGCAATGAATATCAAAAGATATAATGCTAATGCTATGCATGAGGGACAATGCAACAGCCGAAGGCTACAACCAAGAAAGGGAGCCAAGGAATTCAACAGCTGACAATAGATTCTGCGAAGAATGGTGGCCACTGGTGTTTGTACAAGCATACGGGAATTACCCGCTCATCTTTACACCACACCTGAATACCAGATGCATCAACAACT
>KQ990045.1:436120-455444 GCA_001598015.1 Dorcoceras hygrometricum | reverse complement strand
TCCAAACCGCCTCCTTAGCAGCAGCTGATGCTGCAATGTACTCAGCCTCGGTGTTGAATCCGAGATGGTGTCTTGCTTGGAACTCTTCCAAGAGACAGCACCACCATTGAGCATGAATACAGATCCAGAGGTTGACTTCGAATCATCCACGTCACATTGGAATCTAGAATCAGTATAGCCTTCCAATTTCAGTTTACCACCCCCATAGACCATGAACATATTCTTAGTCCTTCGTAAGTACTTAAGAATATCCTTCACAGCCTTCCAATGCATATGGCCGGAGTTGTCCTGGTAGCGGCTCGTGAAACTCAGAGCATATTGGATATCCGATCTAGTTGAGATCATGCCATACATAATACTACCTATTTCCGAGGCATATGGCACACGTGTCATACTCTCTATCTCCTCATCAGTCTTCGGACACATAGACTTAGATAGAGTGACCCCGTGGCACATAGGTAGGTGTCCTCTCTTGGACTCTTCCATAGAGAACCGCTTAAGTATGGTATCGATGTAGGTAGCTTGGGTGAGTCCGAGCATCCTTTTCGATCTATCCCGATAGATCTATATTACAAGAATATAGGATGCTTCACCCATGTCCTTCATTGATAATCTACTAGACAACCATACTTTAGTTGACTGCAGCATTCCTACATCATTCCCAATTAGTAGAATGTCATCAACATAAAGTACAAGGAATGTCACAGCGCTTTTAACTACCTTTTTATATACACATGGCTCCTCTGGATTCTACTACTTTGGTTTAAGGAATTGACAAAGTAGGAATCTCATGTTCCAACTCCTCGATGCTTGTTTGAGACCGTAGATCGATCTCTTAAGTTTGCATACTTTATGCTCACTTCCTACAGATGTGAAACCCTCAGGCTGCGTCATATAGATCTCTTCCTTAATGTTTCCATTATGTAACGCCGTTTTCACATCCATTTGCCATATCTCATAGTCGTACCATGCTGCTATGGCAAGTAAGATTCTAATTGACTTGAACATTGCGACTGGTGAAAAGGTTTCATCATAGTCAACACATTGCCATTGAGTGTAACCTTTCACGACCAGTCGCACCTTGTAGGTCAATACCTTACCATCAGGCCCAAGTTTCCTCTTTTATATCCATTTACACCCAATAGGAACAATTCCTTCGGGAGGATTAACAAGAGTACAAACTTGGTTCGCATGCATTGAGTCAATCTCAGACTGCATTGCTTCAAGCCATAAACTAGAATCAGCATCGGAAATCGCCTCCTTTAAGGTTCTTGGATCACATCCAATAACTTGATCACCCTGATCATCTTCAAGGAGGAAACCATATATTTCAGGAGCCCTAGGAACCCTTTCGGATCTCATAGGTGCGACCATTTCTGGTACCGGCTCTTGAAGTGCGGGAGGTTCACTTGGTACTTCAATTGGTTCTCGAATCTCTTCGAGTTCTACTATTTTGCCTTTTCTATCAAGTAGAAACTCCCTTTCCATAAAGGTGGCATTTCTAGAAACAAACACTTTTGTTTCGTTGGGATAGTAGAAGTAGTATCCAATAGAATTCTTTGGATACCCAATGAAGTAGCATAATATGGATCTAGTATCCAGCTTATCTCCCACTGTCTGCTTCACGTAAGCAGGACATCCCCAAATCCTCATAAATGAGTATTGGGCGGTTTGCCCATCCATATATCATATGGAGTCTTATCCACTGCCTTGGTGTGGACATTGTTCAACAAAATTACAGCCGTTTCGAGCGCATAGCCCCAAAAAGAGGTAGGAAGCTCAGTGAAGCTCATCATAGATCGAACCATGTCCATCAGGGTTCGATTACGACGCTCCGCTACACCATTGACCAGCATGTTAACCACCTCTTTGAGGGTGGCTGCCAGCTTGTTCATGTTGAAGTTGACCACAATGGGGTCGAATGCAGCGGTAGTGAGAGGAGAAGCACATCCATAGACAGCTCATGTGGAAGTGTGATATCAAGGCCCGCCAAATTTTCAACGAGCCCAATCATATGAACCCCATGCTCACGGAACGAAGTCCCATCGCTCATGCGGCTCTTCATAAGCACCTTGACAGTGGTGAACCTCTAATGTCGAGAGTTCTCCCCATACAGTTCCTTAAGATGAAAGAGTATGTCAGCAGCATACTTCGTCTTCTCAAAGCGCCGTTGCGTTTCGTTGGAAATCGATGCCATCACATAGAATCAAGTCTTAAGCTCGTCGTCCCACCATTGTTTAATCGTAGTCAGCTCCTCAGGGCTGATATCGGTAGGGGCTTCCTTCGGAGGGCTCTTCTCTATTGTATAGAGAAGTTTCTCTGAAGCCAACACAATGTTGAGGTTTCGAAGCCAGTCTTGGTAGTTCAGACCGGTGAACTTGTTGCTATCCAGTATAGCAGCGAGTGGGTTTTTGTTCGAAGACATTATAAGCAGTTTATACTGAAAAAGAAAAAACAGACATGCATTACTAACTATATGTGAAAAACGCTAAGACATAAAACAAGGTCATTTAGTTTTATGAATTACCCTCCCACTATTTTAACGATTTCACCACCCTCTAATGAAATCGAGAAAACAAGTTTCCTTAGTGGGTACACAGTGTCCAATCGAGCGATCATGGTCCCGAATAATCAGCCAACCATGACCCCCAAAAGGTAGAATCCAATTGCAACCAGTGCAACCTCCATGTATTTACCTCACGTCCAGTATGGGCCCAATAATATGACGCCGATTACTATCACGTGTCAAGATGACCCATCAATTTTGAGTCATGGAGGACGGTCCCCTTAACTTCCCCAATAATATGAGCCAACGTTAAAGGAAGTTCCAACCGACTCACAACGAGTTTCAATGACGTGTACAGATTTCCGGCATACATAACCCCCTCAATAATATGAGCCGGGCCATGTATGCGGGTAGCATCGGCGTACACCCATTGTTGATGGAAGGTAGGGATAATTTAAACAGATGTCCGCAACATGTGCGGCCTGGCCGCGCCAAGCAGGCGCACAACCGCGCCCCACCGTGCGCCACATTAGCGCACGATGGCCGGCCAACACGCGACAATGCGTGCTGGCCAGCGCGCGGCCATGCGCGTTTTAGAGTAGATGCCTAGCCAACTTGTGGCGTGTGGGTTTTATAGACTCTTGTATATGACAATCTTTATTTATGAAATACGCATTTTTTTATGGCATTCTTTATTTTCATTATGATTATAATGTTAACAATTGTGTTGGATAAAGACCTAGAATGCGCCATAGTGTATGTTAGATGTGATAGTGGATATGATGGCCATCATGAAACACATCTAATAGTCGCTGTGCATTCTGAATACGTTCCTAGTCGATTGGGCCGTCAAAATGAGGATAAGGCAGCCCGAGCTTGAGACTAGCATCTGCGATGTGAAGTACCATGTTTCATTGGTAGGAAACATTGTGATGTTCTGAGCATGCAGATGGATAGTGAGCTGGTGATCTATCAAACTACCCTCGTTCGGACTTTCCAAGTGGTTACCATTTGTCGAGTGGATAAGTCCGAGGTCTTGGTTGTACTGATTAGTCCTCACTACTCGAAACGTCATTGAGACTCTACATGATAGGCGCCTCACTTTGACCCGTTTTCCGACTCACTTGGGGTCATTAGGCGGCGGGATTGGGTGAGGTCCCGATGCATGTAGGAGTCGATGCTTCGTTGTCGAGGATTCACCGCTCGCTCTCATGCGCGGATATCCTATGTTATCTGAGGAGACAATAGTGTGATAAATCTCTATCCAGTGTACTGGATGTGTTTTAGGTAAATGGTTTTACCTAGTAACACTCGTGATGTCACTATTTGATCTCCAAGATGTATGCATAGTTATCGGATCTCTAGCGACTCTCGATTTACCAATGGTCGTTGATCTGATCGGAATATATGTGTAGAAAAGACCGTACTGTACGCTAACCATGACCAAGTGGTTCTTGCAGGCACTATC
The DNA here is from genome assembly GCA_001598015.1 of Dorcoceras hygrometricum. NCBI lineage: Eukaryota > Viridiplantae > Streptophyta > Magnoliopsida > Lamiales > Gesneriaceae > Dorcoceras > Dorcoceras hygrometricum. Next base: position 451,470 of record KQ990045.1, on the reverse strand, counting down.
AGTGATACCTAGTGGATCATGGGGCGATGTTGCTAGGCGCTTTACCATGATCCGATGGGCAAGTCCGAAATTGTGATTTCGGAGTCACAATGGTTGTGGGCCCACGGCTAGCTGTATCTCTGAACCATTGAGGGTCACACAAGTACTGGATTCATGATTCACGCACGGAAACTGAGCTCAATGTGTTGAGCATATGAAGAGGATTTTAGGGAGTGCGACTTCCTAAAAGTCAACAGGGGTCAAATTGCAATTTCCCACTGTTGAGGGGCAAAACCATCATTTTGGACTAGGTAATCTGAAAATTGTTTTTCAGATCATAACGTTCAGTTTTGGAAACTGAGTCGATCGGTCCAATCTGATCGTCGATCGGAGTTATGATGAAACCGTAGTGATTTAAATGGACCGAATGTTCATATGGACCTGGGTATGACCCAAGTCCATTGGGCCGGTTCAAGCCCATGTACCATATTTATTTAGTTAAGTTGGTTTAGGGCTTAATCACAAGACACACAACAACTAAACCCTAGCCTCCAAACTAGATCTTGGCCGCCCCTCCTCTCCCGAAACCGCCGCCGCCGCCGCCTTCGTGTGATCGGACTTGTTCCGATCAGTTTTTCGAGAAGCTTCCTTCCGTGCTAAATTAGTCAGGCCTTATAGTGCAGGCTGACGAAGGAGTCTTGATTCCGGTCGTGGACCTGATTAGGAGGATCTACCGCCGCCTACAATTCAAGAGCCAGATTTCCCCTGTGAATTCTGGTTGGAGCCAGGCACCTAGACGCCAGCAAGGTGACAATTCTAACATCTTGTGTATGTTTTTATTGTTGTTTTTATATGTATTGAACGTATCTCGGGGCAATTTTTTATTTCCGTTGCGCCCCCGAGAAACGGGATCCAGATCCGCCATTGTCGCCAACAGTGGTATCAGAGCTCAGGCTCGGATCCTTCAATACATAATTGTGCCATATTGCAGCAGATCTCGAAATTTTGAAATAAAAAACAAAAAAAATTCTAGAAAACCGGCCGCGGCGCCGCCGCGCATGGCGGCGCCCCCCTCCCCATCTCGCGCGCATATGCGCGCGCGGTAACATGCGCGCTTGCCGCGCATGGCGGCGGTCAAGCGGCCGGCCGTTTCCCACTGATCATGCGCACTGGTTGCGCGGTGGTCGAGGCAATGGCGCGCGGAGATGCACAGATCGCGCATAGCATGGTGCGGCTGTGCCGCGCGCGATCTGGAGGCGGCGACCGCCGTCTGACGAACTTCTTGGCAGCATTGCGACGGTCTGTCCCGGGCAGCCCATGAAGTTTTCGGGCCAATATTCGATATTGGGCCAATTTTGGACGATTTTGAAATTTTTGGGATTTTGGGCCTAAAATCGTTTTAAGCCCAATATGATGCAATTAAATTACAAAATGTGAGTTTGATTATGAAATATGATTTTATAATTAAAATATTATTTTGTTTATTAAAATATGATTTTGTCAAAAAAATTCGATTTTATTATAAAATGCGATTTTATAATTAGAATATGATTTTGTAGGAAATTATCAATTATGATTTGATTATTTAAATTTATGCAAATTAATTAGATTGATTGCATGTTTGGGATGATCGAGAGCCGTGGCCAATGTGTTAGGTGTATGCTTTAGGTTTTGCGATTTCGGTTGTAATATATTATTGATATCATTTATAAAGTGGGTCTGTTTGTGGCCCGTTCCCACCCCTTGAGAATTGTATCCCTTACTTGTCATGAAAATTTAAATGTAAATTACTACATTTAGTGGGAGGACAATTGAAGACCGTGGAGATGACGATCAAAGATATTGTTCTGGCTTCTAGACATTTTGGCCTTCGTTAACATTATCCTATACATTGCAAATTGCATTTCACCTAGGACTGGACCCAGGTCCGTGACTGGCAACCACGGACCGCATTGCTCTCGCGATCGATCATTCCAAAGTTTATTTATATATTTGATATATGTTGAATCCACATGTTATAAATTGTGATTTAAAATTGCATGGGACCAAATTTTCAAAAATAAAATCCGTCGTTTTAAATAAGATTTAAAACTGATATCAAGATAAAAGATTATTCGATAAACTAAGGGAATTTAAATCTATTTAAATCTCCCTACCTTCCATCAACAATGGGTGTACGTCGATGCTACACGCATACATGGCCCGGCTCATATTATTGAGGGGGTTATGTATGCCGGAAAGCTGTCCACGCCATTGACAATTGTTGTGAGTCGGTTGGAACTCCCTTTAACGTTGGCTCATATTATCGGGGACGTTAAGGGGACCGTTCTTCACGACTCAACATTGATGGGTCATCTTGACACGTGATAGTAAACGGCGTCATATTATTGGGCCCTTACTGGACGTGAGGTGAATACATGGAGGTTGCATCGGTTGCAATTGGACTCTACCTTTTGGGGGTCATGGTTGGCTGATATTATTCGGGACCATGATCGCTTGATTGGACTCCGTGTACCCACTAAGGAAACTTGCTTTCCCGATTTCATTAGAGGGTGGTGAAATCGTTAAAATAGTGGGAGAGTAATTCATAAAGCTAAATGACCTTGTTTTATATCTTAGCGTTATTTCATATATAGTTAGTAATGCATGTCTGTTTTCAATTCAGTATAACTACTTACAAAATGTCTTCGATCAAAAACCCACTCGCTGCTATACTGGATAGCAACAAGTTCACCAGTCTGAACTACCAAGACTGGATTCGAAACCTCAACATTGTGTTGGCTTCGGAGAAACTTCTTTATACGATAGAGAAGAGCCCTCCGAAGGAAGCCCCTGCCGATATCAGCCCTGAGGAGTTGACTGTACTTAAACAATGGTGTGACGACGAGCTTAAGACTCGATGCTATGTGATGGCGTCGATGTCCAACGAAATGAAACGGCGCTTTGAGATGACGAAGTATGCTGCTGACATACTTTTTCATCTCAAGGAACTTTATGGGGAGAACTCTCGACATGAGAGGTTCACCGCTGTCAAGGAGCTTATGACGAGCCGCATCCGCGATGGGGCTTTGGTCCGCGAGCATGGAGTTCGTATGATTGGGCTCGTTGAAAAGTTGGCGAACCTTGATATCACACTTCCACATGAGCTGTCTGTGGATGTGCTTCTCCTCTCACTACCCGCTGCATTCGACCCCTTTGTGGTCAACTTCAACATGACCAAGCTGGCAGCCACCCTTGAAGAGGTGGTTAACATGCTGGTCGTGTTTGAGGGAACCATAAAGAAGGACAAGCCCGTCCTCCTTATGGGCTCTTCTTCCTCTGCGAAGAAGGGGCCCAGACGCAAGGGTAAGAAGCGTTCTGACCCTGCGAAGGAGGAAAATCCCACCAAGAAGCCGAAGGCAAAGGCTTCCAAGCCAAACAAGACCGAGGATGTTTGCCACCACTGCCACAAGCCTTGGCATTGGAGGAGGAACTGCAAGGAGTACCTCGAGCAGTTGCGAACTGCAAAGGTATGTTCTATATCGAAATAAATATGTCTCTTAATTCGACTTCTTGGGTACTTGATACCGGATGTGGATCTCATATCTGCAATGATTTGCAGGTGATGACAAGAAGCCGACGTCTTAGAGAGGGTGAGACCCACTTGAGGCTGGGCAATGGAGCAAGAGTTGCTGCAGTAGCTATAGGAGATGTTTATTTATTTCTGTCTTCTGATTTTAAGTTGCTATTGAGAAACGTTTTATTTGTTCCCGAATTAATAAAGAACATTATTTCTGTTTCTATACTTGATAGTGATGGATATTCTTGTATGTTTGCTAATTCGATTTGCAATATTTACAAGAATGAATGTTTGATTGGAATTGGGGAACGCGAAAACGATTTATACACCTTAAAATTAAAAGAAGTTCCAACTCGCGATGTCGAAGCACATACAACAACGATTAAAAGGAAATACGATAACTTGAACCCAACACAACTTTGGCACGCTAGGCTAGGTCATATTTCCCTAAGTAGGATGAACAAGTTAGTTAGGAGTGACATGTTTGATTTGTCAGACATAAACTCCCTACCGACTTGTGAGTCTTGTCTCAAGGGAAAGATGACTAAAAAACCCTTCAAGGGCAAGCCTCAACGTGCCCAAGGCCTATTGGATTTGATCCATACTGATGTGTGTGGCCCACTTAGTATTGGTACTAAATACGGTCACACATACTTCATCACCTTTACCGATGATCACTCTAGGTATGGGTACTTGTACTTAATGAAGCACAAGTCTGAATCCTTTGAAAGGTTCAAAGAATTCAAGGTTGAAGTAGAAAATAAATTAGGCAAAAGTATTAAAGCACTTCGATCCGATCGAGGTGGTGAATACTTAAGTGCTGAATTTCAAGACTATCTAAAAGAGAATGGGATTCTCTCGCAGTGGACCCCTCCGGCTACACCACAGCTCAATGGTGTAGCGGAGCGTCGTAATCGGACCTTGATGGACATGGTTCGATCTATGATGAGCTTCACTGAGCTTCCTACCTCGTTTTGGGGCTATGCGCTCGAAACGGCGGTAATGTTGTTGAACAATATCCACACCAAGACAGTGCATAAGACTCCATATGAGATATGGATGGGCAAACCACCCAAATACTCATACATGAGGATTTGGAGATGTCCTGCTTACGTGAAGCAGACAGTGGGAGATAAGCTGGATACGAGATCCATCTTATGCTACTTCATTGGGTATCCAAAGAATTCCATTGGATACTACTTCTACTATCCAAACGAAACAAAAGTATTTGTTTCTAGGAATGCCACCTTTATGGAAAGGGAGTTTCTACTTGATAGAAAAGGCAAGATAGTAGAACTCGAAGAGGTTCGAGAACCATCTGAAGTACCAAGTGAGTCTCCCGCACCTCCAGAGCCAGTACCAGAAATGGTCGCACCTAGGAGATCCAAAAGGGTCCCTAGGGCTCCTGAAAGATATGGTTTCCATCTTGAAGATGATCAGGGTGATCAAGTTGTTGGATGTGATCCAAGAACTTTCAAGGAGGCAATTTTCGATACTGATTCTAATTTGTGGCTTGAAGCAATGCAGTCTGAGATTGACTCAATGCATGTGAACCAAGTTTGGACTCTTGTTAATCCTCCCGAAGGAATTGTTCATATTGGGTGCAAATGGATATACAAGAGGAAACTTGGGCCTGACGGTAAGGTATTGACCTTCAAGTCACGACTGGTTGCGAAAGGTTACACTCAAAGGCAAGGTGTTGACTATGATGAAACTTTTTCACCAGTCGCAATGTTCAAGTCGATTAGAATCTTACTGGCCATAGCCGCATGGTACGACTATGAGATATGACAAATGGATGTGAAAACTGTGTTCCTTAATGGAAACATTAAGGAAGAGATCTATATGACGCAGCCTGAGGGTTTCACATCTGTGGGAAGTGAGCATAAGGTATGCAAACTTCAGAGATCGATCTACGGTATCAAACAAGCATCGAGGAGTTGGAACCTGAGAGTCGATGAAACAATTAAGGAATTTGCTTTCATCAAGAATCCCGAGGAGCCATGTGTATATAAGAAGGTAGTTAAAAGCGCTGTGACATTCCTTGTACTTTATGTTGATGACATTCTACTCATTGGGAATGATGTAGGAATGCTGCAGTCAACTAAAGTCTGGTTGTCTAGTAGATTCTCGATGAAGGACATGGGCGAAGCATCCTATATTCTTGGAATACAGATCTATCGGGATAGATCGAAACGGAATGCTACGGAGGAATGCTGCAGTCAACTAAAGTCTGGTTGTCTAGTAGATTCTCGATGAAGGACATGGGCGAAGCATCCTATATTCTTGGAATACAGATCTATCGGGATAGATCGAAACGGATGCTCGGACTCACCCAAGCCACCTACTTCGATACCATACTTAAGAGGTTCTCCATGGAAGAGTCCAAGAGAGGACACCTACCTATGAGCCACGGGGTCACTCTATCTAAGTCTATGTGTCCGAAGACTGATGAGGAGATAGAGAGTATGACACGTGTGCCATATGCCTCGGCAATAGGTAGTATTATGTATGGCATGATTTCAACTAGATCGGATGTCGCATATGCTCTGAGTGTCACGAGCCGCTACCAGGCCAACCCCGGCCAGTTACATTGGAAAGCTGTGAAGGATATTCTTAAGTACTTGCGAAGGACTAAGAATATGTTCATGGTCTATGGGGGTGGTGAACTGAAATTGGAAGGCTACACAGATTCTAGCTTCCAATGTGACGTGGATGACTCGATGTCTACCTCTGGATTTGTATTCATGCTCAATGGTGGTGCTGTCTCTTGGAATAGTTCCAAGCAAGACACCATCGCGGATTCAACCACTGAGGCTGAGTACATTGCAACATCAGCTGCTGCTAAGGAGGCGGTTTGGATAAGGAATTTCGTCCAAGAGTTGGGCATCGTTCCTGATGGAGTTGGTCCAGTCCCGGTGTACTGCGACAACACGGGTGCCGTTGCGCAAGCAAAGGAGCCCAGGTCTCACCAAAGATCCAAACATATACTGAGGAAATACCACATAATCCGGGATATTGTGGCTAGAGGTGACATAGCAGTTGAGAGAGTCGCCTCTGCAGACAACATTGCTTATCCACTTACGAAGCCCTTGCTAGGACCGTTGTTTGAAAAACATCGCGAAACAATGGGACTGCGTCTAATGAGTAGTTGGCTATAGGGCAAGTGGGAGATTGTTAGACTAGATACCCAACTAGACAACTTGTGGCGTGTGGGTTTTATAGACTCTTGTATATGACAATCTTTATTTATTAAATACACATTTATTTATGGCATTCTTTATTTTCATTATGATTATAATGTTAACAATTGTGTTGGATAAAGACCTAGAATGCGCCATAGTGTATGTTAGATGTGATAGTGGATATGATGGCTATCATGAAACACATCTAATAGTCGCTGTGCATTCTGAATACGTTCCTAGTAGATTGGGCCGTCAAAATGAGGATAAGGTCGCCCGAGCTTGAGACTAGCATCAGCGATGTGAAGTACCATGTTTCATTGGTAGGGAACATTGTGATGTTCTGAGCATGCAGATGGATAGTGACCTGGTGATCTATCGAACAACCCTCGTTCGGACTTTCCAAATGGTTACCATTTGTCGAGTGGATAAGTCCGAGGTCTTGGTTTTACTGATTAGTCCTCACTACTCGAAACGTCATTGAGACTCTACATGATAGGAGCCTCACTTTTACCCGTTTACCGACACACTTTGGGTCATTAGGCGGCGGAATTGGGTGAGGTCCCGATGCATGTAGGAGTCGATGCTTCGTTGTCGAGGATTCACCGCTCGCTCTCATGCGTGGATATCCTATGTTATCTGAGGAGACAATAGTGTGATAAATCTCTGGCCAGAGTACTGGATGTGTTTTAGGTAAATGGGTTTACCTAGTAACACTCGCGATGTCACTATTTGATCTCCAAGATGTATGCATAGTTATCGAATCTCTAGCGACTCTCGATTTACCAATGGTCGTTGATCTGATCGGTATATATGTGTAGAAAGGACCGTACTGTACTCTAACCACGACCAACTTGTTCTTGCAGGCACTATCAGTGATACCTAGGGGATCATGGGGCGATGTTGCTAGGCGCTTTACCATGATCCGATGGGCAAGTCCGAAATTGTGATTTCGGAGTCACAATGGTTGTGGGCCACGGCTAGCTGTATCCCTGAACCATTGAGGGTCACACAAGTACTGGATTCATGATTTCCGCACGGAAACTGAGCTCAATGTGTTGAGCATATGAAGAGGATTTTAGGGAGTGCGACTTCCTAAAAGTCAACAGGGGTCAAATTGCGATTTCCCACTGTGGAGGGGCAAAACTGTCATTTTGGACTAGGTAATCTGAAAATATGTTTTCGCATCATAATATTCAGTTTTGGAAACTGAGTCCATCGGTCCGATCTGATCGTCGATCGGAGTTACCCGGGCCCGTTGGGCCGGTCTAAGTACATTACTAGTCTACTTATATAATAGACTAAGGGCTTCATTAACATTGAAAAAAACTCATAACCTAACCCTAGCTCCAAATTTGTCCGCCCCCCTCCTCTCCCAAAGCCGGCGCCGGCGCCGGCCACCACCATCGCCGCCGCAGCCGCCGCCGCCGCCGCCGTGTGATCGGACTTGTTCCGATCAGTTTTTCGAGGAGCTTCCGTCTGTGCTAAATTCATCAGGCCTTCTAGTGCAGGCTGACGAAGGAGTCTTGATTCCGGTCGTGGACATGATTAGGAGGATCTACCGCCGCCTACAATTCAAGAGCCAGATTTCCCCTGTGAATTCTGGTTGGAGCCAGGCGCCTAGACGCCAGCAAGGTGACAATTCTAACATCCTGTGTATGTTTTTATTGTTGCTTTTATATGTATTGAACGTATCTAGGGGCAATTTTTTATTTCCGCTGCGCCCCTGGGGAACGGGATCCGGATCCGCCATTGTCGCCAACAGCGTGCGATGGCGCCGCCGCACGGGGCGGCGCCGGCAGCCTTCCCTCCCCAGTTTTTTTGTTCTTTCGATTCTGAAATCTGAAATTCGATACAATTCAGGCCTTAAACGTATTGAAGGATCCGAGCCTTGGCTCTGATACCACTATTGGCTATAATGGCGGATCCGGATCCCGTTTCTTGGGGGAGCAGCGGAAGTTAAAATTTTGCCCCGAGATACGTTCAATACATTAAAACTAATCAATAAACCATTCATAGGATGTTTACCGATTGTTACCTTGCTGGCGTCTAGGCTCCTGGCTCCAACAAGATTCACAGGGAATTCTGGCTCTTGAAATGCAGGCGGCGGTAGATCGTCTAATCAGGTCCACGATCGGAAACGCGATTCCTCCGTTAGTCTACACTAGAAGATCTGACCGATTTTAGCATGAACGGATTCTCCTCGTCACGCTGATTGAAACAAGTCCGATCACGAAGTCACCGGCGGCGGGCGGCGGTGTGGTGGCGGCGGCGGCGCTTGGAGGTGGCCGGCGGCGGCGTGAGGTTTGGGAGAGGAGGGGCGGCCGATTTTAGGTCTAGTGTTGTGTTCTAGTGTTTTGATTAAAGCCCTACGTCATATCAACATATAGACCTATGATGGGCTTGAACCGGCCCATTGGACTTGGGTCAGGCCAGGTCCATATGAACATTCGGTTCATTTAAATCACTGCGGTTTCATCATAACTCCGATCGACGATCAGATCGGACCGATCGACTCAGTTTCCAAAACTGAATGTTATGATGTGAAAAACAATTTTTATGATTATCTAGCCCAAAATAGTAGTTTAGCCCCTCAACTTCAGGAAATCGCAATTTGACCCCTGTTGACTTTTAGGAAGTCGCACTCCCAAAATACTCGTCCTATGCTCAACACATTAAACTTTGTTTCCGTGCGGGAATCATGAATCCAGTACTTGTGTGACCCTCAATGGTTCAGGGATACAGCTAGCCGTGGGCCGACAACCATTGTGACTCCGAAATCACAATTTCGGACTTGCCAATCGGATAATGGTAAAGCGCCTAGCAACATCGCCCAATGATCCCCTAGGTATCACTGATAGTGCCTGCAAGAACCAGTTGGTCGTGGTTAGCGTACAGTACGGTCCTTCCAACATATATATCCCGATCAGATCAACGACCATTGGTAAATCGAGAGTCGCTAAAGATCCGATGACTATGCATACATCTTGGAGATCGAATAGTGACATCACGAGTGTTACTAGGCAAACCCATTTACCTAAAACACATCCAGTACTCTGGCCTGAGATTCATACACTATTATCTCCTCAGATAGCATACGATATCCACGCATGAAAGCGAGCGGTGAATCCTCGACAACGAAGCATCGACTCCTACATGCATCGGGACCACACCCAATCCCGCCGCCTAATCGACCCCAATGAGTCAGTAAACGGGTCAAAGTGATGCGCCTATCATGTAGAGTCTCAATGATGTTTCGAGTAGTGAGGACTAATCAGTACAACCAAGACCTCGGACTTATCCACTCGACAAATGGTAACCACTTGGAAAGTTCGAACGAGGGTAGTTCGATAGATCACCGGATATCCACGCATGAGAGCGAGCGGTGAATCCTCGACAACGAAGCATCGACTCCTACATGCATCGGGACCTCACCCAATTCCGCCGCCTAATGACCCCATGTGTGTCGGTAAACGGGTAAAAGTGAGGCGCCTATCATGTAGAGTCTCAATGACGTTTCGAGTAGTGAGGACTAATCAGTAAAACCAAGACCTCGGAGTTATCCACTCGACAAATGGTAACCATTTGGAAAGTCCGAACGAGGGTTGTTCGATAGATCACCAGGTCACTATCCTTCTGCATGCTCAGAACATCACAATGTTCCCTACCAATGAAACATGGTACTTCACATCGCAGATGCTAGTCTCAAGCTCGGGCGGCCTTATCCTCATTTTGACGGCCCAATCGACTAGGAACGAATTCAGAATACACAGTGACTATTAGATGTGTTTCATGATAGCCATCATATCCACTATCACATCTAACATACAATATGGTGCATTCTAGGTCTTTATCCAACACAAATGTTAACATTATAATCATAATGAAGATAAAGAATGCCATAAATAAATGCGAGTTTCATAAATAAAGATTGTCATGTACAAGAGTCAATAAAATCCACACGCCACAAGTTGGCTAGTTGGGCATATACTCTAACACGCTTATGCCAGCAGACTACACAAGGGAGATGTCTTAGCGATCCTGCGATCCTCTTCCAGCTCCTCCTAATCCTTCTAAAGAGGTATATATTGAAGCGCCTTAGCGAGAGGAGTCCAACGCTACCACTCTCACTCTCGTCGGAGTTGTCTACTACCGGAAATTAGGACGGATAAATTTACGATGAACAGTAACTAGGGTATCGCGACAAGATTTGGAAACGAAGGAAATATTTCTATGTGTCGGGGAAACAAATAATGGAGAACAGCGGCTATGTCCTCTATTAAAAACACTTCTCAACAGTCGACAGAAGCAAGAACAGATTCCACCAACAAAACAGTCGCCATTGCTGTTATATCAACCATCAGTTGAAATATCGCATCAGCTTTTGCCTATCTCTAAACAACGAACACCTAAACAAAACGACGTCGCACCAACTTATCCAAACGATGTCGCAGAGGAAAACGTCACCTCGCTACCAACAGCTGATTCACAAATCAACAGTCGCAACGCATGAGATCTCTCAACAGCCGATTTCTATCATAATCAACAGCTGGTACAAAGCAATCCACTCAAAACGCTGCCGTTCCAACTTATCAAAACGACGTAGTTTCGCTACCCGCTATGAAACACGCTAATAAACCAACAGCTGGTTCCTTCCCACAAAACATCGTCGCTTCAGTCCCTTAGCGCTCTCTGCTGACCATCGCAACTAACATACCAACAGCTGATCACTCGCAGTAGCTGGATACGCGCTAATACACCAATGACTGAAATCCACGTTAGCATTGCTGCTGCTTATCAAAACACAATGACTGAAATATCAACTGCTGAAATCTAACGAAACACTATTGCTCCAATTGATTCCTACTGCTACTGCTGGAACGCACATCTAAATCAAATGTCACCAACGACTGACTCAACAGCTGATACTCAAACAAACTTCTCCCATGCAACGTCTGATATCTTTCCAAATGCTGTTTCCAACACTTAGGCAAATTCGATGTCTACGCCAAGCACATCGACCAACAGCTGGTCCAAACCAAACCAACGCCTGATTGCGAAAAACACAGGTCTCACACTTGAGATTTCTTGTCAGCTGTTGCTTTTCGATGCTTTGCTTTGAGTTTTAACATAAGTCCCCGATCCGAAAGTTTCAAATAATTAAATTGGAAAGGTGCAAATTGAATATTCGGTAACTTTACTATACCAATTGTAAAACAACAATTGGTTCAGGACTAATTTGCAACCTTAGGAAAAACTTAAGATTGCGTGTTGATATATATATATATATATATATATATATATATATATATATATATATATATATATATATATATATATATATATATATATATATATATATATATATATATATATATATATATATATATATCAAAAGGTGCAAATTCATTCAGATTACATTGATTAAGTTATTAAGTAATCCGTATTGTTCAAAATATGCGTCTAACATTATATACAACAAAATAATGTGAATTGAAACAGCACAGAAATGAATGTCCACGATAACACCCCGAATTTGTTCCAGCCCGCACCAACTAGCACATGACTAAACCTCATCACCTGCATTTAAAAAAACTAGTGAGCCTAGAGGCTCAACAAGTAAAGTCTGGAAATGAAGAATACATGCAGTACTTGCATGAACTGAACATATTTAAAAAAATTTAAAGGATGCACTGGTAACATAAACATTTCTCAAATACTGTGGTTGTAAACAACCATGTTCTCAGTTCCTATTTTCTGTTGAGTTATGGCACAGAAGCATGGTCTCTTGATCAAGCAATCATCTGAAATCAGGATCTGAGGAAATAATTCCCAAACTGTACTATGTGAAGGGGCACAAAGGTTCGTCAACAAAAATCCTCACCCATCCTATGTGAAGGGGCACACTGGTTCCTCAGCCAGCTTCCTCATGCTTCCTGGACTGACTGTGCTATCTTTGTCATAATTTACTTTAAACTTGAAATATGCTTCCTTTAAACTTTACGAAATATGATGGAAACTTCTGTCATTCCACATTCGTAACCTTGTCATATATCAATAAAGCATTTGTACATACTATTCTTAAAACTCTTCTTGAAATATTTTTCTATGATCTGAATAAGATCACTTAAACTTTGGTGGTCCTCTTCTTTGAAAACTACTCATAACTTTTAAAAGTCGTTGGGAGTACGACGGAGTTCAGTGAATGAAGAAACTCGAACCAGCTCAGGCTATAGTTACGAATAATAAATATTAGAGCTCTAAACTGATGAACTATTTTTGCAATTGGGTATAACGTAGAACAGATTAGAGTTATATCTTTGAATCAAAGCTAATAGAATTAAGGATTAAACTTGAGTTTACAGTAGTAGTCTAGAGTGGACATTTGCTGAATCAGCTCAGCTTTGAGTACCAAATAGATCGAGAGCTTAAACCATCTCAGAATAGAAATCAGATCTAGGCTACTTGGTCAACTCAGATTAGTAAAGTCAACATAACTTAAACGAGCCGACTAAATTACGATGGTTAAACAATGTTAACTCAGCTTAGAACAATGAAATCAGATCATGAGTTCGAATCAGCTTAGGTAAATATCATATCACAACTTAGGGTCAGCTTGTCAGGCCTCGTGCACCATACAGAGTTAAACCACGCAAAACAAAGCGGAAGCATACAAAAGTGGCTTAAAATTTTCGCTTGGCCTGACGATTAAAACATATAATTTAAAATACAACAATACTCAAAATATCCCAGTTCTATAAAGACAATTCAGTACAACAATACATCATTCAATAATTACAAGCACTATCGGAAGCAACTGAAATACAACAAAGCCCAGGGCACTCCCCAGCTAACAGTGCTTACACATATATGCTATACGCTAACTGGGACACTCTAACCACCTCCTGGGGCACCACCAGCTGGGTCTACTCCACGACCCACCGAATAACCATGGTAACCTGAATACACATACAAGAAAACAATACCAGCCCCAGAGGGACATGGGGTCAAACCCCAGTACGGAGAGCAACATAAAACAGCTAACGGAAAGCAACAAGTAATATGAAAATGCTATGCATGAACAGCGGAGCATAACAGAAGGCTACACCCAAAGGCAGGGAGCCATAATCTCGAAGGCAACTCAAAGCTGATCAATAAACAATGCTGATAGCAATGAATAACAGATATCAGTAGCCACGGGGTGTGTGAGTATATGGGAGCTGCCCACTCGTCTCAACACACGGTGTCAAGCCCCGTGCTAATTACTAACAATTAACACATAATAAGCGCATAAACAAGGAATCTTAAAATCAGGGCTTAAAAATTTTTCGAAATACAATGGGCCTGAACTTCAAATCATACATTCAAAATAGCGATAATTAAAATATGAGTTGACTCAAACTCCAACACAACTGGTATCAACATAATATCAATCAAGTACAAATCCCCAATACATGATAACACGGTGCATCCCCCGGTTCAATACATATCATATATAGACTGGGACTCAGGGACGCGGGTATCGACCAGCTGAACTTCCACTCGGTCCAGCTTGGTTACCTGATGTTCCTGCAAATGGGCAACACAGACCCAAACAAAAACAAAGCAGGAAACAAGTACGAGGTCAAGCCTCAGTACGAAGAGCTATCAAAGCAGATAAACATGCAACATGCTATAAATCAATGCTATGAATGCATGAGGCTGTCAAAGGAAATCAGTCAGCTTGACCGATGTAACAACCGGCAAATCATATCATGTCGCCTCTATACCGTGGTCTATCAACCGGGAAATCATCGGTCCATGATCATCGGGGACCGTCAGCCCATCACAGCTCGGCAGTAGACACTCGTATCCGGTAGTCACCGCTCCGAAGATAGCGTTGGACTTTTCGGGCACGACCAATCCGTCGACCAGTCACAACATGGCACCCAATCAGGTTATCAAATCAAATCTGTAAATCAGGCTCAAGATGTATGCATGAATGCCATTCAATATCCATGCTCAATACATACAATGCCCAAACGTAAAAACAGTATACATACTCAACCAAAAACAGCAACTGGTTCACGTAGGCACATAACAGTAAAGCCACAGATTTCACAACATCGAATTATAGACATGTTCAAGCTCAAAGCTGCTAAGGGCTGCTCAATTCATACCTTTCTTCTTCAAATTACCTAACAGATTTCTCCTGGTTCAATTCACGCAGCAGGAACTTCCTGGAAGCTGAAATCTGTTACAACATAGCTAATATCTTAGCTCAATTCAGCTACACAATCACGCTAATCCTACGGCCAGAAGCATACTTCGATCCTACACTTCTACGCAGGCATTAACTACTAAAAACCGAGATCAAACTACAAGAAATTCTCACCCAAAAGCTCAAAAGAAACAACCGTAGAATCTGCTCAACAAAACCAGCAATTCACGAACAAGCAGAGCCTACGGGATTTCTCAACTCGTTGCTCCTAGCTTCCAAACTAGTATCAATGGAAAGAGCAAGTCTCAAGGAATCCAGCGCCACCAAGAACATAAAAAACAAAGGCTGGATGCGATGGAAATCAGCGGTGGAAAATCACGTGAACAGTAGCTCGACGAGGGTTTGGAGAAGAAGAGATAAGAAATAACTG
>KQ990045.1:390773-432440 GCA_001598015.1 Dorcoceras hygrometricum | reverse complement strand
ACGAAAAGAATCGGAGCTCCCCAAGGCGACATGCTCGGTCTGATGAAGCCTTTCTCCAAGAGATCACTCAACTGTTCCTTCAGCTCTTTCAACTCTGCGGGCGCCAACCGGTAAGGAGCTCTAGAAATCGGGGCGGTACCGGGCACCAACTCAATACTAAAGTCGATCTCACGCCGAGGAGGGAATCCAGGAATCTCATCTGGAAACACGTCGGGAAACTCTCGATCGATGGGGATGTCGCGCAACTCTAATCGCTGCTCCTGGGAACCATCAAGTGCGTAGATCATGAATCCTGCATTACCTAGCGCTAGCAGGCTAAACATCTCCATAGCGGACACTAGGGGAATCTTCGACCTAGAATCCGTGCCGTAGAAATCCCACCTCTCACCCGCATCAGGGCGAAATCTTACCACACCATGGAAGCAATCAACGGTAGCCTTATAGCTAGATAATACGTCCATTCCCAAAACACAGTCGAAATCTCTAATACCCAAAACAATCAAATAGGTCACCAAAACATGCTCATCAAACCTAATCAGGCAATCTACCACAACCTCTCGAGACCACAGATTCACACCAGCAGGAGTAGACACCGAAACAACATCACACAGTGGGGAAGAACTCAACCCACGCTCAAACACAAACATCTCAGATATGAAAGAGTGTGATGCACCAGTGTCAAACAAGACTCTCGCAGGATAATCATAAATAGAGCATGTACCTCTAATAACCATGCCCGGCGTCTCCTCAGCCTGATCCATCGTCAAGGCGTTCGCCTGTGCCTCCTGTGGAATCTGAAACGGGGGTCGGGAAGGTCCTCCAAAACGAGACGGCTCACGAGGCTGAAAACCAAATCGCTGGGACTGCACAAAAGGCTGCTGTCGTTGAGAAGAACCACCAGCGGAACCCTGATGCGACTGACCAGTAGATCGCCCTCCAATCGAAGGACACGCTCTAGCGAAATGTCCCGGCTGACCACAAAGATGGCAGAGTCCTCTAACTCCACAACACTGCGAAGTCTCATGTCTCCCTCCGCACTGACTACAAAATCCGCCGCCAGAACCACTACCTGAACCACTGCCATAACCAGAGCTCACGGAACCAGAGGAACTCGAATGTCCGCGGTCGTCTGATGCACTGGAGACTTGGGATACATCAAACTCTCCTCAATATCAACCGCATTGTTCACAGCTTCCATGAAAGTCGCTGGAGACCCAGAAAACACCATCCGGTAAAGATCAGGTCTCAAGCCCTTCAATAACTTGTTCCTCTTCGTTCGCTCTTGGTTCTCCACAGCTGGCATGTACACTAGAAGCGCAGTAAACCGCCTCGCATACTCGGCCACACGCATGTCACCCTGCTTCAGGTTATCAAACTCACGCTCTCGGCTGGCGTAATAGGACTCTGGAGTGTATTCCTGTCGAAAAGCCTCACAGAAACCATCCCAGGTGAGTATCGTCCCATTATCTCGAAGCATCCTAGAAGTGCCTTTCCACCAGCGCTGCGCATCATCCCGCAGCTGCAGCACTGCCAACTTCAGTCTCTTTTTCGGAGCGTACTACAAGGTATCAAATAGATCCTCCATCTGAACAAGCCACACCTCGGCCCTAGCACCACCCTCAGTACCGGCAAACGTCGGTGGGTTCGTCCGCTGAAATCGGGCTAAGACCAACTCCATTCCACCTATCTGCCTAGTGACGTCCTTAACCTGAGCGTCGTCATCACTACCTGCTCTAGACCCCTCCGTGGAACGTCTAGTCCTCCTACCTCATTCTTGTCTCGGCGGTATCTAAACAAGTCTAGAGGTAAGATCTCACATCAGATAGAATAAAAAGACAGATAATAGATCACATAAGTCACAGAGGCAATCAAAATCAAATCAAAACTCTGTGCCTAGACTCGAGTGTGATTTAAAGAAATCGAGCTTATCCCAGTTTAAGCTCTGATACCAAAAATGTCAGGCCCCGTGCTAATTACTAACAATTAACACATAATAAGCGCATAAACACGGAAGCTTAAAATCAGGGCTTAAAAATTTTTCGGAATACAATGGGCCTGAACTTCAAATCATACATTCAAAATAGCGATAATTAAAATATGAGTTTACTCAAACTCCAACACAACAGGTATCAACATAATATCAATCAAGTACAAATCCCCAATACATGATAACACGGGGCATCCCCCGGTTCAATACATATCATATATAGACTGGGACTCAGGGACGCGGGGATCGACCAGCTGAACTTCCACTTGGTCCAGCTTGGTTACCTGAAGTTCCTGAAAATGGGCAACACAGACCCAAACAAAAACAAAGCAGGAAACAAGTACGAGGTCAAGCCTCAGTACGAAGAGCTATCAAAGCAGATAAACATGCAACATGCTATAAATCAATGCTATGAATGCATGGGGCTGTCAAAGGAAATCAGTCAGCTAGACCGGTGTAACAACCGGCAAATCATATCATGTCGCCTCTATACCGCGGTCTATCAACCGGGAAATCATCGGTCCGTGATCATCGGGTCCCGTCAGCCCATCACAGCTCGGCGGTAGACACTCGTATCCGGTAGTCACCGCTCCGACGATAGCGTTGGACTTTTTGGGCACGACCAATCTGTCGACCAGTCACAACGTGGCACCCAATCAGGTTATCAAATCAAATCTGTAAATCAGGCTCAAGATGTATGCATGAATGCCATTCAATATCCATGCTCATACATACAATCCATAAACGTAAAAACAGTATGCATACTCAACCAAAAACAGCAACTGGTTCACGTAGGCACATAACAGTAAAGCCACAGATTCCACAACATCGAATTATAGACATGTTGAAGCTCAAAGCTGCTAAGGGCTGCTCAATTCGTACCTCTCTTCCTCAATTTCTACCTCACAAGTTCGAACAGGACACGGTAGAGAACACAGCCCACGAAAACAGATTCCTCCGGGTTCGAAATCCTCGACAGAAAATCTTGGAAGCTAAAATCTGTTTCAACGCAGCTAATATCTTAGCATAATCCCATCATAAACATGTTAATCCTACGGCCAGAAGTCTAATTCAATTCCTACACTTCTATGCAGGAATTAACTACAAGAACAGAGCTCAAATCTACAAGCAATGTTCACCCAAAAGCTCACGCTAGCAGAAGAACGCACGTACAGACTTTTCTTAAAAAGCTTCGAACTCCAGCAGCTTCGCGTTTCCACACCAGCGCTAATACAGGGTTCGAAATGGGTAGCAAACGAAAGAGCTAAGCTAGGGGAGTCCAGCACCACTCAAATCGTCAAAAACAGAGGCTGGAATCGACGGGAAATGGCGATAGAAAAAGACGGTGAACAGTAGCTATTTCAAGGGTTTGGAAAAGAGGAGATAAGAAATATCTGGCTCAAAATAATTCTAAATGTCGAGCGACACTTCCATTTATAATCTCCAAAAATCCAACATCAGTTGATCAGCAATTCAGTCGACAAGACCAGCAGGTATCGACCAGAAGGTATCGACCTTTCCCTTCGTTAAAAACCAGCAGAAGCAATCAAATGCTGTATGCGAAACTAAAATCTCGAAACGACACCTCTCCAACTAAACTAAACGACGTCGTAGCGTTAAATCAGCAGGCAGCAGACCTCTTCAAAACAACCAACGACTGGTTCCAGCTGCAACATCCAAAACGCAGCGTCTTAACTTAATCAAACGACGTCGCCGCGCCTACACAAACCAATCCAGTCGATGCACTTACAAAACCAGCAGGTACACAAGGAAAACTCTCGCAGCTAGTTACTACGTGCGAAATAGACGCTTCACAAAACGACGACGCATGCAAACACCAGCAGTTGCATATGGGAACTCCTGCTGCTGGTTTCTCACTAGGACGCAAGGCACACGCAAGCGTTACTATCAGCAGCTGGTCACTCCTATCGAACACAACTGCTGAATCCCCTAGTCAACACTCAAAAACATTGACCAACATGTGTCGCCTCCTCAATCAATCTCGCGCCAAAAGCAAAATCGGCCAGCAGCAACCCTTCGAAACGAACTAAAACCAGCAGATGCAACGCGTCACGCCTACTTCACCCTACCGATGCAAACACCAGCAGGTAGCTACAGTACCGTTGACCAGCGTTGACTTCTCCAAAATCGATATTTCTCGTTTCCTAAACTAGCGCTGCGGCTGATGAATCAGCAGGAACCATATTTCTTTCGCATAATCCTCTAAATACACGTGATTAATCCCAAATCAAATCAATTAATCACTAATCTAAATTCTCAATCCTCACACACGGTACCAGATGCAACACATGGCTCAACCCGCTGTTGCCCAACTCATGAGATGTGGGAGCTACCCACTCCACTCATAGTGGCTAACAGATCCCAGCAGGGAGATGAGGTATGGGAGTTACCCGCTCAGCCTCAACAACATCCTGGCACGCACAGAATCAGCAACACCTAGGCACGGCTACAACATATCTGAGCTCAAGGGATAAATGCGTGTATGCAATAGATGCAATTTTCAACACAGAAACATATATCACATGAAAGACATACACAGCAGAAAGCATAATCACCCATGCTCAATCCAAAGCTGTAAAACAAGCTCACA
The DNA here is from genome assembly GCA_001598015.1 of Dorcoceras hygrometricum. Taxonomy (NCBI): domain Eukaryota; kingdom Viridiplantae; phylum Streptophyta; class Magnoliopsida; order Lamiales; family Gesneriaceae; genus Dorcoceras; species Dorcoceras hygrometricum. Next base: position 427,842 of record KQ990045.1, on the reverse strand, counting down.
TCCGTACCTCAAGTCTTCTGTGCTACAATTACTACAACAGTGTCCGAGAAACACAGAAATCACACACCAACAAGCTAGGACGGAACGCTAACAGACTACACAAGGGAGATGTCTTCGAGCACCTCACCAGCTTCAAGCAAGCGTCCATAAGCAGCACCAAACGAAGCGTCTCAGCAGGAGGAGTACAACGCTACCACTCTTACTTCAACAGAAGCTGTCTACCTTCGGCAATCGGAAAAGATAAGGTTCGATGAACATTAGCTAGGCTAATGCGACAGAGTTCAACACTCGGGAAATATTCTAAGTGTCGGGAAACAATACAAGGCAATGAAGACCAAGTCCTCGTATATACTCAAATCTGTCTGTGCTTGCTGAACAGATCTCACCGACAACTTAAAGTACAAAGCTGATATTCTCGCTCGGATCTGAATCTCTCAACAGATATCTCTAGCGCAAACAGATCTATACTAACTCAAACTACGTCGTAGAAGTCCACTATTTCAACTGGACACGTCACCTCCTACACAAAATCTGAAACGATAGCGCAAAAGGAATCGGAACCCAAACGGCGTCGCTCTCTAACACTCTGATCTCTATCAAATCTGAAGACCAACGCTGCTCACTGCTGAGTGTTAAGATAAATTTTATTAGTTTTGGTGATAACAAAATAAGACCAAGAAATGATCTTCAGCCTTCGTAGAAGATTTCAGTATTCATGACGTCATCCAATTGTATTCAAGATCTCAGATTTCGTGACGTCATTAAGTATTTCCAGAAGATAAGAAAATTTGAAGATTTCAGATTCCGTGATGTCATTGAGAGTTTCGCAGTAAACAAAAGAATTGAACTTTTCAGATCTCGTGACGTCATGTCTTTTAGTTACAATTTTCCAGTTTAAGAGAGTTCTGAGCTAAGCATTGACTTTTGAGTTGACCGTTCCGGAACAGTTATTCAGACTTGAAGCAACAGTGAAAGATCTGTTGTTAGAGAGAAGTGTATTCAGACTTGAGTAACAGAGTGTGGTATATTGATTCAGATCTCACTATTTCAGAAGTGGTTACAGAGCTATCAGTGAACATAAGATTTGAGGTTATCAGAAGTGTTCGACTCAGACTTAGGAATAGTATATTTTCAGAAATCAAAAGTATTAAGTTATTGCAAATACTCAGTTCTCTATGTATTCAGTTGTGACAGCTTCTAATACACAATCAGTGATGAGATAACCAATTACTTCAAGGGAGAAAGAACTGTTGTAACGGAAAGAGATTTCAGGCGTAAGGATCGAACAGCTTCAAACGCTATCATATGTTTAAATTGGAAAGAATCAATGATCACGATTGAATCGTACAATTGCCTGAAATTAAGGAGACAATGTTAGAGCTATTTTGGGTAATAGTACACAGTACGCAGAGGACGTTATACGATGCTTACCAAAATATGGGTGTACGACAATTCAGCCCTAACGAAGCGCAATTTACCTTTAGTGGAGAAGTGTATGCAATTGTATGATACGATGAAGATTTGCAGAGGAGAATATTTCTGACCGTTGAGAACAATGGGTATAAATAGCTGAAGTTTCAAATGAAGAAGCGCTCCTGATCTTGTTCGTTACTCTCATAGTTTGCTTTGTGCTCTCAGTGATTAATTTGAAAACATTTCTTCCTCGTTATGGGATTTCAACAAGTATTCAATCGAAAATATCCCAAGTCCCAGAATCTCAATCTCGAAGAATTTTCAAGATCAATTTTTCATAGTTTTACCTTCGAGATATCTTTTGGTTTACCTTTGTAAACAGTTCTTGTTGATATAACAACCAGAAGATTTACAGTACTCAAAAACCATTGTATACCACTGTTATAATTCAGATTGAGTCTGTAACAAACGTTCTACGTAAATCCGTTTGAGTAAAATCAAAGTGTTTGTAAACAGCAGCTGCGTCTGCATGTATTTGGAGATTGCTAGGAGTTCACTTGGAGCGTGGCTCAGTGACCGGGTGTTTACAGTGTCTGTACTCATCAAAGCCTTCTAGTGGAACCTTCCTGAAAAGGAAGAAGGGGAGACGTAGGATTTGATATCCTAACTTCCATAAACAAATCTCTTTACCTTGCACTTTTACTTACTGCATTTATTTTCAGTATTACACTGTTCACTGGTCAATCGAATTTTTCCACACATTTATTGTTATTCGAGAGATCAGCAGTTTGACTGAGATACCTTAAATCTCGTAACACAGATTTAAGTTAAGAAATGCGCTTGTAAAAATTGTTTCTAAGGTTTTGAAAAGTTAAAATACTAAGGAGTTCATTCAACCCCACCTTATGAACTCCTAAGGCTGTTTTTCGATCCATATTGATTCTATCAATTGGTATCAGAGCCTGCGCTATCTCGGTATTGAACAGTTTGTTATTTGTGATTTATATATTTCATTATGTCTACCTCTCACAACAAGATTCCTATATTTTCTAAGGAGGACTATGATGACTGGAAGATCAGAATGCAAGTGTACTTAGCTGCTCAAGACGATGATATTTGGTCAGTCATCACTGATGTTCCAATGAAAATAATGAAGATCAACATAGCATCGCGACGACTGATGGTGCACCTGAGTATGTGGAAAAGAGGAGACATGAGTATACCAATGAGGAGAAAAAGAAAGCAAACTTGGACAATGTGGCCAGAGATATCCTGTACAAGACGCTGGACAAAAAAATGTTCAGCAAAATCAAAACCTGTACCACTGCCTATGAGATTTGGGAGAAGCTAATACAAATATGTGAGGGAAATGATGAGACAAAGGAGAACAAGCTTACTGTGGCTCAGCAAAAATATGATTCAATGAAGATGAAAGATGGAGAAACCATGGCGGAGTTCGATGAGCGATTTAGTGCCGTGGTGATAGAGCTTACCAGTTCGGGCAAATAATACAACAACCATGAGTTGGCGTTGAAGGTGATGAGAGCGTTGCCCAGAGAGTGGGATGTTAAGACCATGGCTATGCGTGAATCCAAAGATCTGAACAAGCTAGAATTGCATGACCTCTTTGCAAATCTTAAAGCCTATGAGTTTGAGTTAGAAATAAGATCTGAAGCTGAACATTCAACATCTCAACCAACCAAAGCACTAGCGGCAACAACATCTGAACAGTGCTCTCCAAGCACGAGAAAATCTTCAGAACAGCTCAGCAACGATGCCATGTCTCTCTTCGTTAAGAAGTTTGGGAAATTCATGAGAAAATCCTATAATACTTCGTTCTCTTATAATAATTATAATAAATCTGAAAATTTATCTACTGATATGAACTGTTTCAACAGTGGTTGTCCAGGTCATTTTGCTGCTGACTGTTAAAGGCCAAAGAAGGAGGACAGACCCAGAAAAGATGAGAAGAAAGACGAAAGATCAAAGGAAAGATCCAAAGAAAGAAGAATGAGGACAAGATCTGATAAGACGCCCAGCAGAAAGAACGATCACAAAGTACTGGTTGCTGAGGAGAGCAACAAAAACTGGGCGGACACAGATTCCGATTCCTCATCAAGCAGCTCTTCTTCAAGTGAAAGTGAATAGGAGGAAGTTCACTTCCTAATGGCTAACCAATCTTCGGATGACGAGGAATTCGATTTTTCAAATACTGAATTTACACGGGAGGACCTAACCACTGCATTAAATGAAATGGTGCAAGAGTACCGTAAGCTTTCTCAGACATTCGAGGAAGTCAAAGCTGAAAACATAGATTTGAAAATAGTTCAGTGGAACCAAGATCTGTTCAACTTGGTAAAGCTGACAGTTTACAAATCGAGTTGAGAAAGCTGAAGGCTGAGAATGATTCGTTGAGATTAAGATGCAGTGAGCTCAAAGCAAAAAACGAAAGGTTAAATGAAGTTATGAGCTCCTGGACCCAGTCTTCTGTTTCTCTAGATAAGCTGTGTGAAATTCAGAAGCCAGTGAATGATAGAAATGGCTTAGGTTTCAATGCTGGTGAAAGCAGCGCTGGAGAAACCAGTACTCAATCACATCTGGTATATGACATGTTCAAAAAGATGAGCTTTGTCAAAGACAGTTTGATATATGAAAGCTGCGAGTTAGTGAGGTATGATGACCAGAACTCTTCAAAGCTGAATCAAAAAGGAAATGCTGGTACCGGTTATCTTAGACCTGAGAACTCCAAGCCAAGCTGGCTAAAGAACAGACATGAAAAAGATAAAGCGAAAGCTGGTTCTAAGTCGTTTGTTTCTCACCAGCCCAGGCGCAGTTCGAAGAAGGTAAAATCTGTTTGGAGAAAGGTTCAGCCGAGGAGAGATCTGAATGGTCAAATACCAAACCAACACTCAACAGATCTCACAGTATTTCTGCAAAGACCCTTATGGACTATCATACTGGGAAAACTGTTAAGGTCATTCAAGTATGGGTCCCGAAAGGGGTAATCCTATCTGGACCCAAGTAAAATTGGGTACCAAAGTCTGTTTTTATGATTACAGGATAATATGTACAAAGCTTGAGATGAATCAATCATTTGGTGTCTTGATAGTGGGTGTGCAAGACACATGACATGGAACCCAAAACTGCTATCAGATATTACTCCACACAAAAGAGCAAAGATAGTCTTTGGTGATAACTCACATGGTAACACTGTGGGTAAGGGTAAGCTTACCCACGGTAACATTTAAATATCTGATGTCCTAGTTGTTGATAATTTGCGCTATAATTTGATTACATAAGTCAGCTATGTGACAAGGGTTACATAGTTAACTTTCAACAGCACACATGCACAGTTCAGAGTCCAAATGGTCTGACTGTGTTGGTAGGTAAAAGATCAGGAAATACCTACATTATCAACTGGTCAGAGCAAATGGGATCTGAACAGATCTGCCTAGAAGCTAACTCTTCCAAGAGCTGGTTGTGGCATCAGCGAATGAACCATCTGAATTTTAAAACTCTTGCCCATTTGAGTCAGCATGAACTGGTTTCTGGTATGCCCAAAATCAATTTTTCCAAGGACAAGATCTGTGCTGCATGTCAGCTTGGTAAACAAATTAAATCTACTTTGAAAATGAAAGGCGGTAAACGTTCTTCCCGAAGCTTAGAGCTTTTACATATGGATCTCTTTTACCCTATTCCCGTAACGAGCTTAGGGGGAACGAACTACACCCTCGTTATTATTGACGATTTTACAAAATTCAGTTGGGTGTTGTTTTTAAAAGCAAAATCTGATACCGCTGACCAAATAATTAGGCTTTTGAAACGTTTACAAAATGACAGATCTTGTACAGTCAACAGGATAAGAAGTGATCATGGTACTGAGTTTTTAAATCATAAATTAACTTCTTATCTGGAAGACTTAGGGATAAATCATGAGCTTTCAGCAGCTAGAAATCCTCAGCAGAATGGGCTGGCTGAGATGAGAAATCGTACTTAAAAGAAGCTGCTAGACCTATGATTGCTTATTCTGGCATTTCGCAAAAATTCTGGGCAGAAGCAGTTAACACAGCTTGCTACACTCAGAACAGATCTATGATTAACAAGTTTCACGATAAAACCCCATACGAGATCTGGAGTGGCAAGAAACATGACATATCATATTTCAGGGTGTTTGGGTGCAGATGCTTCATTCATAATAATGGTAAGAAGCACCTAACAGATTTTGATGCAAAATCTGATGCATGTATCTTCCTAGGTTATTCAGCAGTGAGCAAAGCTTATCGAGTTTTCAACGATTGAAGTCTGACTGTTGAATAATCAGCACACGTTGTCTTTGATGAGACAAGCTTTAGATCCAACTCAGCTGCGAGCCTCAACGATTTATGCTCACGTCTAGAATCATCCAGCATTGATGACTCAGATGATGATGTGGCACAACAAAGATACTCAGCAGAGATACCACCAGTGATGGACACACCGCATGACAATGCTCAACAAGATTTGACAGATAATCCAGTAGTCATTGATTTAAGTAACGTTGACTTAACACATGATCAGGTCTCTCCAAGTGTGTCACTGCTGGGGATGAAGCGGAAAATGCTCAAATGCTGTTCAAACAGATGTTGCACAAACAGATCTCGCCACACAACGATAAATATCTGATGCACAAGTTGCGAACGCGAGTCATCAATTGGTGTCAGACAATCCAGATGTGGCTATCCAGAAAGACATCCAAGCAGAACAGGAATCAAACCCAATTGGACTTGATCTCCGGTGGAATAGAAATCATCCATCCGAGCAGGTCATAGGTAACATCGAATCTCCTGTTCGCACACGAAGCCAGCTTATGCATGATAATTTTGATTCAGCATTCATCTCCCATATAGAACTAAAACAAATAGAAGAATCCTTAACAGACCCAAGCTGGGTAGATGCAATGCAAGAAGAACTAAATCAGTTTAAGAGAAATAACTTATGGCAACCTGTACCTAGACCTTCAAATCATTCAGTTATAGGAACTAGATGGGTCTTTAGGAACAAAATGAATGAAGATGGAATAGTAAAAAGAAACAAAGCTAGACTGGTAGCTCAGGGATTTAAGAAAATGGAAGGAATAGATTTTGATGAAACCTTCGCAACAGTAGCTAGATTAGAAGCTATACGCATGTTCCTTGCATACGCTGCATTCAAAGACTTTAAAGTATTTCAAATGGATGTTAAGAGTGCATTTCTTAATGGTATTCTAACATCGGAAGTGTATGTCGCACAACCTCCTGGCTTCGTAAATCATACATATCCAGATTATGTTTATAAATTGGATAAAGCTCTATATGGGTTGAAGCAAGCACCCAGAGCTTGGTATGATACACTGTCTAAATTTCTAATTGATCATGATTTCACAATAGGCACAGTTGATAAGACTCTCTTTAAATTTTTCAAAGCTGATCATGTTCTGTTAGTTCAGATTTACGTTGATGATATAATATTTGGGTCAACTAACCCCAAGTTATGTTAGAAGTTTTCTAAGCTAACGCAGGACAAATTCGAGATGAGCATGATGGGAGAGTTTACGTTCTTTCTGGGTTTACCAGTTCGACAGCTGGAAAATGGAATTTTCATTAACCAAGCCAAGTATACGAAAGAACTGCTGAAAAAATTTGGCACGGAAAACTGTTCAGCAGCAGCGACCCCAATGAGCTCATAAATCAAGCTGGACAAAGACGAAGTTGGTACTGCCATTGAGGTATCTTTACCATATGAACATCCGGTTCAGTTAAATCACCACTGTTTCATCATAAATCCGATCGACGATCAGATCGGACCGATCGACTCAGTTTCCAAAACTGAATATTATGATGTGAAAAACAATTTTTCAGATCACCTAGACCAAAATTACAGTTTAGCCCCTCAACTTTTGGGAAATCGCAATTTGACCCCTGTTGACTTTTAGGAAGTCCCACTCCCTAAAATCCTCTTCCTATGCTCAACCCATGACACTCAATGGTTCAGGGATACCGCTAGCCGTGGGCCCACAACCATTGTGACTCTGAAATCACAATTTCGGATTTGCCCATCGGATCATGGTAAAGCGCCTAGCAACATCGCCCCATGATCCCCTAGATATCACTGATAGTGCCTGTAAGAACCAGTTGGTCGTTTTTAGCGTACAGTACGGTCCTTTCAACACATATATCCCGATCAGATCAACGACCATTGGTAAATCGAGAGTCGCTAGAGATCCGATATCTATGCATACATCTTGGAGATCAAATAGTGACATCGCGAGTGTAACTAGGTAAACCCATTTACCTAAAACACATCCAGTACTCTGGCAAGAGATTTATACACTATTATCCCCTCAGATAGCATAGGATATCCACGCATGAGAGCGAGCGGTGAATCCTCGACAACGAAGCATCGACTCCACATGCATCGGGACCTCACCCAATCCCACCGCCTAATGACTCCAAGTGAGTCGGCAAACGGGTCAAAGTGAGGCGCCTATCATGTAGAGTCTCAATGGCGTTTCAAGTAGTGAGGACTAATCAGTACAACCAAGACCTCGGGCTTATCCACTCAACAAATGATAACCACTTGGAATGTCCGAACGAGGGTAGTTCGATAGATCACCAGGTCACTATCCATCTGCATGCTCAGAACATCACAATGTTCCCTACCAATGAAACATGGTACTTCACATCGCAGATGCTAGTCTCAAGCTCGGGCGGCCTTATCCTCATTTTGACGGGCCAATCGACTAGGAACGAGTTCAGAATGCACAGTGACCATTAGATGTGTTTCATGATAGCCATCATATCCACTATCACATCTAACATACACTATGGTGCATTCTAGGTCCTTATCCAACACAATTGTTAACATTATAATCATAATGAAAATAAAGAATGCCATAATGAAATGCGAATACCATATATAAAGATTGTTGTACACAAGAGTCAATAAAACCCACACGCCACAGGTTTGTTAGTTGGGCATCTACTCTAACAAGTGCGGTATCTCCGCTCGTTCTCGCATCTTGGTAAGAAACAACAGCAATACAACGGAATACAAAACAATGGCTGCAACGGAAATCTGAATGCAATATGGGAAATGCGTGTATGCATAAACATAGCAGCTAAACTCAACTGCTTTCACATATGCACACAGCAACATCCATGGCAATGCACAAGTATCCATCTAACATTAAATCTCACGCCAATTCCTAGCTACCTCAAGCTCAGCTACGTACCTCAATACTGCGCAACAATTACCACAAAGGGATCCCGAGAAATCTGGTTCAAAACCTGCTAAACAACAAAGCATAATTCCTAGGGATGCTAACGGAAGCTCACGGCTGGGAGCCACGCTCAACCAACGCAATTAACAATACAACGGAATACAAAACAATGGCTGCAACGGAAATCTGAATGCAATATGGGAAATGCGTGTATGCATAAACATAGCAGCTAAACTCAACTGCTTTCACATATGCACACAGCAACATCCATGGCAATGCACAAGTATCCATCTAACATTAAATCTCACGCCAATTCCTAGCTACCTCAAGCTCAGCTACGTACCTCAATACTGCGCAACAATTACCACAAAGGGATCCCGAGAAATCTGGTTCAAAACCTGCTAAACAACAAAGCATAATTCTTAGGGATGCTAACGGAAGCTCACGGCTGGGAGCCACGCTCAACCAACGCAATTAATACCAAAACAACTTACTGGAAGCTTAAACCAACGCTAGGAACAAGATCTCATCACAAAGGTGTTGGCATCCAATGGCGGATCCGGATCCCGTTTCCCGGGGGTGCAGCGGAAATTAAAAGTTGCCCCGAGAAACTTTCAATACATTAAAATCAATCAATAAACATTCATAGGGCATTTATCGAATTGCTACCTTGCTGGCGTCTAGGCGCCTGGCTCCGACCAGTTTCACGAGGAAACCGGCACTTCAAACGATAGGCGGCGGTAGATCGTCAATCAGGTCCACGACCGGAAACAATCTTCCTCCGTCAATCTGCACTAGAGGATCTGATGGATTATAGCACGAACGGATTCTCCTCGTCACGATGAACGAAACAAGTCCGATCATGCGAAAAACCGGGCAACGGCGGTGGCGGGCGGCGGGCGGCGGCGACGGGCGGTCGGCGGCGACGTGAGGCGTGTGGGAGAGGGTGGGTGGCTATGAGAGCTAGGTTGTATCTTGTGTTGTGTCTCATGGTAGCCCTAGGTCTAATTAAATAAGTGATGGGCTTGAGCCGACCCAATGGACCTGGGGCGGGCCCAGTCCAATATATGAACATTCGGTTCAACCGCATCACCGTGGCTTCATCATAACTCTGATCGACGATCAGATCGGACCAATCGACTCAGTTTCCGAAACTGACTATTATGATGCGAAAACAATTTTACAGACCACCTAGACCAAAATGACATTTATGCCCCTCAACTTTGGGAAATCGCAATTTGACCCCTGTTGACTTTTAGGAAGTCGCACTCCCTAAAATCCTCCTCCTATGCTCAACGCATTGAGCTCAGTTTCCATGCGGGAATCATGAATCCAGTACTTGTGTGACCCTCAATGGTTCAGGGATACAGCTAGCCGTGGGCCAACAACCATTGTGGATCCGAAATCACAATTTCGGACTTGCCCAACGGATCATGGTAAAAAGCCTAGCAACATCGCGCCATGATGCCCTAGGTATCACTGATAGTTCCTGCAAGAACCAGTTGGTCGTGGTTAGCGTATAGTACGGTCCTTTCTACACATATATCCCGATCAGATCAACGATCATTGGTAAATCGAGAGTCGCTATAGATCCGATAGCTATGCATATATCTTGGAGATCGAATAGTGACATCACGAGTGTTACTAGGCAAACCCATTTACCTAAACCACATCCAGTACTCTGGCAAGAGATTTATACACTATTATCCCCTCGGATAGCATAGGATATCCATGCATGAGAGCGAGCAGTGAATCCTCGACAACGAAGCATCGACACCTACATACATCGGGACTTCACCCAATCCCGCCGCCTAATGACCCCAAGTGAGTCGGCAAACGGGTCAAAGTGAGGCGCCTATCATGTAGAGTCTTAATGACGTTTCGAGTAGTGAGGACTAATCAGTACAACCAAGACCTCGGACTTATCCACTCGACAAATGATAACCATTTGGAAATTCCGAACGAGGGTAGTTCGATAGATCACCAGGTCACTATCCATCTGCATGCTCATAACATCACAATGTTCCCTAACAATGAAACATGGTACTTCACATCGCAGATGCTAGTCTCAAGCTCGGGCGGCCTTATCCTCATTTTGACGGCCCAATCGACTAGGAACGAATTCAGAATGCACAGTGACTATTAGATGTGTTTCATGATAGCCATCATATCCACTATCACATCTAACATACACTATGGTGCATTCTAGGTATTTATCCAACACAATTGTTAACATCATATGACATAATGAAAATAAATAATGCCATAATAAATGCGTATTTCATAAATAAAGATTGTCATATATAAGAGTCTATAAAACCCACACGCCACAAGTTGGCTAGTCGGGCATCTACTCTAACAATCTCCCACTTGTCCTATAGCCAACTACTCATCAGACGTAGTCCCATTGTTTCGCGATGTTTTTCAAACAACGGTCCTGGCAAGGGCTTCGTAAGTGGATCAGCAACGTTGTCCGCAGAGGCGACTCTCTCAACTTCTATGTCACCTCTAGCCACAATATCCCGGATTATGTGGTATTTCCTCAGTATATGTTTGGATCTTTGGTGAGACCTAGGCTCCTTTGCTTGCGCAACGGCACCCGTGTTGTTGCAGTACACCGGGACTGGACCAACTCCATAAGGAATGACGCCCAACTCTTGGACGAAATTCCTTATCCAAACCGCCTCCTTAGCAGCAGCTGATGCTGCGATGTACTCATCCTCAGTGGTTGAATCCACGATGGTGTCTTGCTTGGAACTCTTCCAAGAGACAGCACCACCATTGAGCATGAATACAAATCCAGAGGTTGACTTCGAATCATCCACGTCACATTGGAATCTAGAATCCGTGTAGCCTTCCAATTTCAGTTCACCACCCCCATAGACCATGAACATATTCTTAGTATTTCACAAGTACTTAAGAATATATTTCACAGCCTTCCAATGCAATTGGCCGGGGTTGGCCTTGTAGCGGCTCGTGACACTCAGAGCATATGCGACATCCGGTCTAGTCGAGATCATGCCATACATAATACTACATATCGCCGAGTCATATGGCACACGTGCCATACTCTCTATCTCCTCATCAGTCTTTGGACACATAGACTTAGATAGAGTTACCCCGTGGCATATAGGTAGGTGTCCTCTCTTGGACTCTTCCATAGAGAACCGCTTAAGTATGGTATCGATGTAGGTAGCTTGTGTGAGTCCGAGCATCCGTTTCGATCTATCCCGATAGATCTGTATTCAAAGAATATAGGATGCCTCACCCATGTCCTTCATCGAAAAGCTACTAGACAACCATACTTTAGTTGACTGCAGCATTCCTACATCATTCCCAATGAGTAGAATGTCATCAACATAAAGTACAAGGAATGTCACGGCACTTTTAACTACCTTATTATATACATATGGCTCCTCGGGATTTGATGAAACCAAATTCCTTAATTGTTTCATCGAATCTCAGGTTCCAACTCATCGATGCTTGTTTGAGACCGTAGATCGATCTCTGAAGTTTTCATACCTTATGCTCACTTCCTACAGATGTGAAACCCTCAGGCTGCGTCATAAAGATATTTTCCTTAATGTTTCCATTAAGGAACGTAGTTTTAACATCCATTTGTCATATCTCATAGTCGTACCATGCGGCTATGGCAAGTAAGATTCTAATTGACTTGAACATTGCGACTGGTAAAAAGGTTTCATCATAGTCAACACCTTGCCTTTGAGTGTAGCCTTTCGTGACCAGTCGTGCCTTGTAGGTCGGTACCTTACCATCAGGCCCAAGTTTCCTCTTCTATACCCATTTACACCCAATAGGAACAATTCCTTCGGGAGGATTAACAAGATTCCAAACTTGGTTCGCATGCATTGAGTCAAACTCAGACTGCATTGCTTCAAGCCACAAATTAGAATCAGCATCGGAAATTGCCTCCTTGAAAGTCCTTGGATAACATCCAACAACTTGATCACCTTGATCATCTTCAAGGAGGAAACCATATCTTTCAGGAGCCCTAGGAACCTTTTCGGATCTCCTAGGTGCGACCATTTCTGGTACTGGCTCTGGAGGCGCAGGAGATTCACTCGGTACTTCTGTTGGTTCTCGAACCCCTTCGAGTTCTACTATTTTGCCCTTTCTATCAAGTAGAAATTCCCTTTCCATGAAGGTGGCATTCCTAGAAACAAACACTTTTGTTTCGTTGGGATAGTAGAAGTAGTATCCAATGGAATTCTTTGGATACCCGACGAAGTAACACAAGATGGATCTCGTATCCAGCTTATCTCCCATTGTCTGCTTCACATAAGCAGGACATCCCCAAATCTTCATGTATGAGTATTTGGGTGGTTTGCCCATCCACATCTCATATGGAGTCTTATCCACTGCCTTGGTGTGGACATTGTTCAACAACATTACCGCCGTTTCGAGCGCATATCCCCAAAACGAGGTAGGAAGCTCAGTGAAGCTCATCATAGATCGAACCATGTCCATCAAGGTTCGATTACGACGCTCCGCTACACCATTGAGCTGTGGTGTGGCCGGAGGGGTCCACTGCGAGAGAATCCCATTCTCTTTCAGATAGTCTTGAAATTCAGCACTTAAGTATTCACCACCTCGATCGGATCGAAGTACTTTAATATTTTTGCCTAATTGATTTTCTACTTCAGCCTTCAATTCTTTGAACCTTTCAAAGGATTCAGACTTGTGCTTCATTAAGTACAAGTACCCATACCTAGAGTAATCATCGGTAAAGATGATGAAGTATGTGTGACCGTACTTAGTACCAATGCTAAGTGGACCACACACATCAGTATGGATCAAATCCAATAGGCCTTGAGCACGTTCAGGCTTGCCCTTGAAGGGTTGTTTAGTCATCTTTCCCTTGAGACAAGACTCACAAGTCGGTAGGGAGTTAATGTCTGACAGATCAAACATGTCACTCCTAACTAACTTGTTCATCCTTCTTAGAGAAATATGACCTAGCCTAGCGTGCCAAAGTTGTGCTGAGTTTAAGCTATCGTATTTCCTTTTAATTGTTGTTGTATGTGTTTCCACATCGCGAGTTGGAACTGGTTTTAATTTTAAGGTGTACAGATCGTTTTCGCGTTCCCCAATACCAATCAAACATTCATTCTTGTAAATATTGCAAATCGAATTAGCAAACATACAAGAATATCCATCAATATCAAGCATAGAAACAGAAATAATGTTCGTTATTAATTCGGGAACAAATAAAACATCATTCAATAACAACTTAAAATTTGACGATAGAAATAAATAAACATCTCCTATAGCTACTGCAGCAACTCTTGCTCCATTGCCCAGCCTCAAATGGGTCTCACCCTCTCTAAGACGTCGGCTTCTTGTCATCACCTGCAAATCATTGCAGATATGAGATCCACATCCGGTATCAAGTACCCAAGAAGTCGAATTAAGAGACATATTTATTTCGATGTAGAACATACCTTTTGCAGTTCGCAACTGCTGGAGGTACTCCTTGCAGTTCCTACTCCAATGCCCAGACTTGTGGCAGTGGTGGCAAACATCCTCGGACTTGTTTGGCTTGGAAGCCTTTGCCTTTGGATTCTTAGTGGGTTTTTCCTCCTTCGCAGGGACAGAACGCTTCTTACCCTTGCGTCTGGGCCCCTTCTTCGCAGAGGAAGAAGAGCCCATAAGGAGTACGGGCTTGTCCTTCTTTATGGTTCCCTCAAACACGACCAGCATGTTAACCACCTATTCGAGTGTGGCTGCCAGCTTGTTCATGTTGAAATTGACCACTAAGGGGTCGAATGCAGCGGGTAGAGAGAGGAGAAGCACATCCACAGACAGCTCGTGTGGAAGTGTGATATCAAGGCCCGCCAGCTTTTCAACGAGCCCAATCATACGAACCCCATGCTCGCGGACCGAAGTCCCATCGCGCATGCGGCTCGTCATAAGCTCCTTGACAGCGGTGAACCTCTCATGTCGAGAGTTCTCCCCATAAAGTTCCTTGAGATGAAAAAGTATGTCAGCAGCATACTTCGTCTTCTCAAAGCGCCGTTGCATTTCGTTGGACATCGATGCCATCACATAGCATCGAGTCTTAAGCTCGTCGTCCCACCATTGGTTAAGCGTAGTCAGCTCCTCAGGGATGATATCGGCAGGGGCTTCCTTCTGAGGGCTCTTCTCTATCGTATAAAGAAGTTTCTCCGAAGCCAACACAATGTTGAGGTTTCGAAGCCAGTCTTGGTAGTTCAGACCGGTGAACTTGTTGCTATCCAGTATAGCAGCGAGTGGGTTTTTGATCGAAGACATTATAAAGCAGTTTATACTGAAAATAAAAACAAACATGCATTACTAACTATATATGAAAACGCTAAGACATAAAACAAGGTCGTTAAGTTTTATGAATTACCCTCCCACTATTTAACGATTTCACCACCCTCCAATGAAATCGAGAAAATAAGTTTCTTTAGTGGGTACACAGAGTCCAATCGAGCGATCATGGTCCCGAATAATATCAGCCAACCATGACCCCCGAAAGGTAGAACCCAATTGCAACCGGTGCAATCTCCATGTATTTTACCTCACGTCCAGTAAGGGCCCAATAATATGACGCCGTTTACTCTCACGTGTCAAGATGACCCATCAATGTCGAGTCGTGAATGACGGTCCCCTTAACGTCCCCAATAATATGAGCCAACGTTAAAGGGAGTTCCAACCGACTCACAACAATTGTCAATGGCGTGGACAGCTTTCCGCCATACATAACCCCCTCAATAATATGAGCCGGGCCATGTATGCGGGTAGCATCGACGTACACCCATTGTTGATGGAAGGTAGGGATAATTTAAACAGATTTAAATTCCCTTAGTTTATCGAATAAACATTTAATCTTGATATCAGTTTTAAATCGTATTTAAAACGAGGGATTTTATTTTTGAAAAGTTTTGTCTCATGCAATTTTAAATCACAATTTAAAACATGCGGATTCAACATATATCAAAATATATATAACTTTGGGATGATCTATCGCGAGAGCTATGCGGTCCGTGGTTGCCAGCCACGGACCTGGTCCAGTCCTAGGTGAAATGCAATATGCAATGCAATCCTATTACAATTGCATCGAGTTTTACAGATCTTCGATCTTCAATATCTTTGATCGTCATCTCAACCGTCTTCAATTGTCCTCCCACTAAATCTAGTAATTTACATTTAAATTTCCATGACAAGTAAGTGATACAATTTGCAAGGGGTGGGAACGGGCCACAAACAGACCCACTTTAAAAAATGATATCAACAATATATCACAACCGAAATCGCAAAACCTAAAGCATCCACCCAACACGTTGGGCACGGCTCTCGATCATCCCAAACATGCAATCAATCTAATTAATTTGCATAAATTTAAATAATCAAATTATTTACCCACAAAATCATATTTTAATCATAAAATCGCATTTTATAATAAAATCGCATTTTGTCGATAAAATCATATTTTAATCAAATCATATTTTAATTATAAAATCATATTTCATAATCAAAATCATGTTTTGCAATTTTAATTGCATCATATTGGATTTAAAACAATTTTAGGCCCAAAATCTAAAAAATTTCTAAATCGACCAAAATTGCCCCTGATGGTCCCTGGAAATAGGATCAAAAAGCAAATAGGAGTTCAGAAGGGGGGGGGGGTTGAATGAACTCCTTCGATTTTTCTATTTCAAAGTTCTTTTAAAATGTTTGGGTCTCAGTTATAAGCAAACTTCTCAGCCAACAAAATATGTGCGGAAATAGGCCGATTGGTTTGTGAACAATGAACAATGCTCAAACACAAAATAAATGCATAAATAAGAGATTGAGTCGAGAGTTTGTTTCTGGAAGTTCGGATATCAATATCCTACGTCTCCCCTTCTTCCTCCTCGGAAGGTAGCACTAAAAGACTTTGATGCGTGTAGCCTTTCTACAAACACCCGCTCCCGTAACCCGCAGCTACGAGAACTCCTAGCGCTTTACAACACAACTTGACGTAGACTTCGCTGCTGGTTTACAGTGTTTTGAACGTTTTACGAACTTCTTAAAAGACAGTTCGTTTACAGACTCTATCAAATATATCAATGAGAACACGAATCAAGAGACTGTAAAATATCTTCTGGTATCAACAAAAGAATAACCAGAAGATTGACTCGAATGATTATCTAATGAAGATCAAAACGAAATGTTCTTCGAGTCTGAGCTTTTTGAATATCAACGAAGAGAAAACTCTGTAAATATTTTGGCAGCGTTACAGCAATAGATAGAATAGCGATGATATGTTCTTCAAAGCCGCTGCTGATATTTATAGGCTTCGACTGCAACGGTAACATTAAATCCTCCAAAGGAAATAAATCCCGTTTGAATTACTGCCAAAATAGTACACCATAATCTCTACTCCACTGCAAGGTCAAACGCTCATCCACAGAGACAATTTGTCTTCTTTCCATTTTTGTGCAAGCATAGAGAAACGGCCATTGTACACTGTACTATTCACCCAAAATAGTACCTAACTTGTTTCCTTCATTCCAGGCAACTGTACGATCCAAAAAATCTTTTCCATAAGAGCAAACGATCGTATTTCAAATACTTAGAGCTTGCGCCTGAAACTACTTTGAACATCAGCACTTACATCCAACATCGTTGTCAAGAACTTCGACTGGAAAAACGCTTGGAAGAATTCATCTGCTGATATGCATACACGTTTTTCCATCTGCTGATTCCTTTAGCAATAAAACGATGTCGTGTCAACTTAATCAAGTGACGCCGTTTTGCTATCTTCGAGATACATCTGCTGAATAACAACAAGTAGAGCCACTGTACTATTCACCCAAAATAGTACCTAACTTGTTTCCTTCATTCCAGGCAACTGTACGATCCAAAAAATCTTTTCCATAAGAGCAAACGATCGTATTTCAAATACTTAGAGCTTGCGCCTGAAACTACTTTGAACATCAGCACTTACATCCAACATCGTTGTCAAGAACTTCGACTGGAAAAACGCTTGGAAGAATTCATCTGCTGATATGCATACACGTTTTTCCATCTGCTGATTCCTTTAGCAATAAAACGATGTCGTGTCAACTTAATCAAGTGACGCCGTTTTGCTATCTTCGAGATACATCTGCTGAATAACAACAAGTAGAGCATCTGCTGGATTGACAAAGAAACGCTTCTGCTGAATCAATCCAAACGCTGTCGTTCCAACTAAACCAAACGCTGTCGTTTCGCAATCTTCAACAAATAGACTAAGCCAACTGCTGAACTTCTTCAACAAAGTATCTGCTGAACACTTCTTCTGCTGATACGAAACAGTGCACTCCACGACGTCGTTCCAACTTATCAAAACGCTGTCGTTTACCAATCCTTAGCAAAAACACGCTGAAGCACAAATCGGTATCTGCTGATCGCGACATCAACATCTGCTGATTGCTCTTGATGAATCTATCTGCTGAATTACTCAAACCGTCCAACTGCTGAAATCATATCAACTGCAGAAATCTCACGAAAGCTCCAACTGCTGAATCACAACTTGAAAACCCCAACTGCTGAAATGCTACTGTAGAAAGAAGAACTCCTGCGACAACCGATTGTCCAAAATCATCTTAACTCATTTTTGTTATCACCAAAACTTATAAATATTGTTCTAACAGCCCCAATATCCAATATTGACCCAAACACTTCACGGGCTGCCCTGGACAGGCCCGAACAATATCTACAAGAAATTAGCCGTCGCCACGCTGCCGGGGACTTTTGCCGGACGGCAGCCGCATGGTGGTGAATCCTAAAACACATCGCGAGTGTTACTAGGCAAACCCATTTACCTAAAACACATCCAGTACTCTGGCCAGAGATTTATACACTATTATCCCCTCAGATGGCATAGGATATCCACGCATGAGAGCGAGGGGTGAATCCTCGACAACGAAGCATCGACTCCTACATGCATCGGGACCTCACCCAATCCCGCCGCCTAATGACCCCAAGTGATTCGGCAAACGGGTCAAAGTGAGGCGCCTATCATGTAGAGTCTCAATGACGTTTCTAATAGTGAGGACTAATCAGTACAACCAAGACCTCGGACTTATCCACTCGACAAATGGTAACCACTTGGAAAGTCCGAACGAGGGTAGTTCGATAGATCACCAGGTCACTATCCATCTGCATGCTCAGAACATCACAATGTTCCCTACCAATGAAACATGGTACTTCGCATCGCAGATTGCTAGTCTCATGCTCGGGCGGCCTTATCCTCATTTTGACGGCCCAATCAACTAGGAACGAATTCAGAATGCACAGTGACTATTAGATGTATTTCATGATAGCCATCATATCCACTATCACATCTAACATACACTATGGTTCATTCTAGGTCTTTATCCAACACAATTGTTAACATCATATGACATAATGCGTATTTCATAAATAAAGATTGTCATATACAAGAGTCTATAAAACCCACACGGCACAAGTTGGCTAGTTGGGCATCTACTCTAACAAAAGGAACAAAGTTCTACCTGCACTACAAAACGCACGATCGGCAGCAACTTCGCGTTCCTCAACTAGCCAACCACAGCCTCCAAAAGTGGTATGGAATGGAAGAGCTTCTCGAGAGGAGTGCAACGCTACCTCAAACGTATCAAACAATAGCCGAAAACGACGGGAAATTGACGGAGAAACTCACGGTGAAAAATACTAGGGTTCGAAGAACAGAGGTCTACAATCGAGAGAATATTTCGCTAAGTATGGGATCTGGTAAACGATCGAAGACCAAGTCTTCAATTATATATACACTTATCAACTGCTGATAACAAATCCCACCGACAAACCAGTCGACACTCGCTGACAACCAACAGATGCAAAAAAAACCAGCTGCTGAATCTCTGCAACAACGCTAGCAAAACGGCGCCGTGGCAACTTAACTAAACGACGTGGCACAGCTTACGTCATCCTATCTGTCAAAAGCTGGTCGCCCAAAACCAGCGACTGGATTTCTCTCACAACGCAAGATATCCTTGCAGCCGGTACCAGACGCGACATCAAAACGCAGCGTTTCAACTAATCTAAACGACGTCGCTTAACCACGTCAGCAAATCTGTTGAACTAACACATGCAACGACTGATCGCTACTAGGGGAAAACACACCAGCTGCTGATTTCTTAGCGCTAACCAAAACGACGTCGCCTCCACTAATCCAAACGACGGCGTATTGCACTTCGCTACAGGAGCTTGCTGTTAACAGATATCACCCATTCGATGCCTTACAAAACGTCACCGTTTTGGAATTCCATAGCGCTCTCTGCTGAAATCCATGTAAGCGTTGCTGCTGGCAGATCCTACCCAACGCATGCCAACAAAAATACTATCTGCTGGCAGACTTTGCCAATGACTGGTCACTCACGCCAAAACGACGGCGTTTGATCTCCCGCATTACAAATACACGCTACGACTGGTTTTCACCACCGACCAGCTGCTAACTCACAATTACCAAAATTACGAAAGCTTCCAAAATTCTTAAAACCGATTAATCTAACATTAATCTTCCAGGTCTCACAACGAGGTTCGAGGCGGCGACATTTGAGGAGCTCGGACATCGGTGGCGCACTCCCGATACCTTATAAGCTTCCGCAAAATATATTATGAGATGTTACTTAAATTTTGAGGATACATTTTCCTTTAGGAGTTATTTTTTGAAATAAATTCTTATTTCAGAGTTTGAAATTTGATATTTAATTCTTTTGAAAATTTTGTTGGGATATACGCTTTATCGCGATATGACATTATTTGAAAATTATTTTTTTGTTAGTCGCATCAAGTTTAATTTTGCAAAGATTTTTGGGTAAACTATCGAGTGTACTATTTACGTGAATAGTACTGTTCACGTGAATAGTGAACCAAAAAAAGTTAAATTTTATGCCTTTTCATTAAAGGAAATATTTCAGTGAGTCGAGTCGTTTGATTACGTGAGGGAGAGGGAGGGAGGAGAGGGAGGCTAGGGTTTCAAAAAGATCTAGGGTTGTAAAATGGATGGAGTACCAAAAGATCCCTCTAATGATTTAATTAGGTAAATAGGAGAGTTTTCCTATACAAATCCCTCGCTAATTAAAAATGATAAATAAAACTCGAAACTCAACCTATAAACTCTTAATTTTCGTAATATAAAACCCCTAAATTTTTAAAATGTAGTAGAGTCCATTAAAATAGCCAGTTAAGACGAAAAACGGGTTCCCCTAGCCTAATAATTATAAAAATCTCATTTTTGGTAAAGGTTGCATAAAATAATAAATTTTTGCTCTTACAAGTATGAGGGTTTAAAATTTTCAAATACACTTCGGGACCTCAATCATGCTAAAAACACGTCATGCACATCATGAAACATTAAAACTTTCATTTAATCACATAAAATGACAAATAATTTTTTTAAAAATTATTTTCCCCCTAGTCATGCATTCATTCACACGTAATTTTGAGTTCTGGGCGTTACAGATAGAAAACGGGAAAGTGTTGGTGTTGGGATCAAAAAGAGAGATAAAATACAGCATGAGAGTTCGAGGGGAGGGGGGTGAATGAACTCCTTCACAATTTTCATGAAAACTCCTTTAAAAAAATTTTACAACCCTTCGGCCTGATTGTAAGCTAAGTTACCAGCTTGGAGGATTTCAGTATGCTCTGTTCTCTCGAGTAACAAAATATGTGCGGAATGAACTCAACGGAACATTGAACAGATTTGAAAAATGAAAGCTAAAACAATAAAGGAACGAGAGTTTGTTTATGGAAGTTCGGAGATGAAACTCCTATGTCTCATCTTCTTCCTCGTTCAGGAAGGATTTCACTAGAAGAATTTGATTACTACATCTCCTGCAATAACCCAATCCCAACAGCCACAACTGTGAGAACTCCTAGCACTCTAGACAATTTACAAACACACGATATGTTCTGCTATTACAGTTATCAGCTCTGAGATGATTCAGCTACGCTCGCTCTTCACACTCATTTTTTGATTTACACTTGAATAATCAGACACTACAGAGTATGGTTACAACTTAGAAAACTGACTTTGAAGCTTTTGGGAGCAAAGTCGTAACTAAGAAGATGATGAACAGTGAAGTTTTTGGTGCGCGATAGATTTCACAAGCATTTAGTCTCTGTAAAACGTGTTATGTTTCTTGCATTGTATACTCTTTCGTTATCTTTATTTTTCTTCATTTGAATATTCATATGTAGCCTTTGATGAATTAATAGCATTGGAGGATTACTATAACTGATGCCTGACAATCTGATCTTCAACTGTGACAAAAGGCTCTTTCCTATTTTGGATTCAACGACTCTTTTAGCTCTAGCATAATTCAAATACTCTTTCAGCTCGGACAATGTGCAGCTTTGTCCTTGCTTGTTTTGTTCTAGTATGGTTGCGCTTTACCAGCTCTGTCCTAATCTTCTACTCTGTTCCTCTGAGCTGGTCCTCTGATCTGGTCCTCAACTGAGACTTGGTCTGTACTGCTCTTTGACTCAATCTTGCTTCTTCTTATTCTCAGCTGATCATCTCTCTCAGATGGTCCATAATATAGCTCTGATCTAAATCTACTGTATGATGATCCTTCCCTTAGGCTTTGATCTGATATGTTTTTCTCATTGTCCTTTGATATGAATACGATTCTCAAATCTGGATTTAACTATGTCGCTCTAATCTGATATGATCTGCTTCACTCTAGTTTGTACAGCTATGAGATGCTTCTTTCTTCTTCGTTCATCTCTGAGATATTTCATTCTTCTTTGTACAACTCTGAGCTGCTTCGATCTTCTTCATTCAGATCTGAGCTTATTTAGTTCTTCTATGTTCAGCTCTGAGCTGTTTTATTTTTCTCTGTATATATCTGAGCTGTTTGAGCTGTTCTACTGCATTCTGGTTTCCTGAGCTGAACTTCCCTGAGATGATATGCTCTAAGCTGATCGATGCTTTGAAGCTGATCTTCTTCTTTGCTGAAATTCACTCTTTGTATATACAACGCACTTATTCAGCTTTCAGCTCTTGTCCGGTCTGATCTGCTACAGCGCGCTTCTTCATCTCGTAGGACTTGTCTGATCAGATCTGGTACAACGTACTTCTTCAGCTCGAAGCTGTTGTCTGATCTGATATGCTACAATGCACTTCTGCAGCTCGTAGCACTTTACTGATCTAATCTGCTACAGTGCACTTATTCAGCTCGCAGTGCTTCAAGTGTAAGTACTATAGATCCAAAAACGTTGTTAATTATATTAATCAACCTGGATGGCGTCTTTCCATTTTATCATGAACTTCTTTCACATAATTTTGGTTCCATATTTCTCCCATATTAATATAATTGATAGATATTTCACGATTCTCATCATTTTGTGGTTTCAACAGAGTATTTTTATCATCGTGTGTTTACGTTGGAACATTATTCACTATTTTATGATCATCGTGCTTCTTTATGCAATTTATTTTCGAGGATTTTTATCTTTGGAACAGATTGGTCTTCACACTTAAGGCGTGTTATGACATCATGAACATATTTTTTCTCAATTTTTGTATTCGTAATTTCATTTCGAGTGGAGCATTTGTAGCATGTATATGTGATGTAGTTATCCCATTTGTGTCTGCAAATGCATCTAGTGTTTGATTTGATATTCGTTGTAAATGCACTATTTGTTGTACTTATTCTTCACATTGTTTAGTTCTTGGATCCAAATATAACAATGATGGTACACACCATGTAATCTCATTTTTCGATATGTTTATTTTCCCCTGGCATTGGGAAGATGCCCTCATCAAAATGACATTCAGCAAAATGTGCGATTAACACATCGCCTATCTGAGGTTGAAGATAATGAATGATTGATGGGCTTTCATAATAAACATAAATCCAACCTTTCTTGAGGTCCCATTTTTGTTCGTTCTGATGGTGCAATAGGCGCATATAACGTACATACAAAAATTAAGAGATGAGAAATATCTGGTTCTTCACCAAATGCAAGCTGAAATAGGGAGTATTTATGATATGCACATTGTTTAATGCAAACTAATGCAGCAGCGTGTAAAATTGGATGTCCTCGTATAGAAATATGGAGTTTGTTTTCATAATCATTGGTCGATAAATCAGTTGTAGACGTTTAATTAATGATTTGCTAAACCATTTTGTTTATTTATATTAACAACATAATTCCCAATAGTAATTCCCACTGACATGAAGTAATCATTAAAGTTTTTGGAAGTAAATTAGCAGGCATTATGGAGTCTAATTTTCTTGATTCCATATGAAATTGAGCTCATTATTTTATTATTTAAACAAGTAATCTTGCGAATATCACATTGCGAGTGGATAATAAACATACATGTGACCATCTGCTGGAGGAATCTATCAATACCATAACGTATCTGAATGGTACACATGGTTAATAAACATACATGTGACCATCTGCTGGAGGAATCTATCAATACCATAACGTATCTGAATGGTACACATGGTGGATGAATTGGCCCACAATATCACCTTGAATACGTTCAAGTAACATGGTGATTCGAATTTTATTTTAGCCGATGATGGTCATATAATAAGTTTTTCAACAGAACAAGGTTTACACTGAAAATTTTATTTTGAAAGATCTTCTGGTCTTTCAACGGATGACCATGTGTACTTTCTATAATTATTCGCATCATTATTGCACCAGGATGTCCTAATCGATCATGAAAAGTAGTTAATATTGAAGAATTTTCAACTACTATGTTTGATTCAATTGGACTTATGTTGGATCTATGAAATAGATCAGATATTAATTTTAGTGAAAACAAAACATGCTGATTTATTTCTAATAGTTTAATTGAGTGTGCAGGCCGAGTTTTATCAGATCAAATAAGAGCCGAGATGAAGAACTATAAAATATAAGAATAGCTGAGCTCAGTAACAAGTGCAGATTAGTTTAGCATAGATCAGTTCAGATGGAACTTTGAGTTATAACAGTTTAGATCGTCTTAGATCAGTTTAGATGAGAACAATATAGAACAACCAAGAGTAGTTGAGATCAGCTCGGAGCAGAATCCGTTCAGATCAATTGAGTTAAGAAAAACATATAAAAAAAATCTGCTCAGAGTAGGATCAACTAAAAACAGAAATTCAGATCCGATGAGAATCGAATAGATCAGACTTAGAGCAGTCAGTTAAGAGCAGTATAGCTATGTTTGCAAAACAGACTGGAGATTCGCGTTAGATTTAGTTCCATAAAAACATAATAGCTTAATTTAAGAACAGATCGGAGTGAAGTTCATATCAGATCAGCATAGGCTGTCAGCTCATATGAACTAATCAGTTTGAACAAAGTTTACGATTATCATATCAGAAGTCGTTCAAACAAGATTTGTTCATATACGTCTACATCAGTTCAGAAGCAGTACGATATTAAATAGACTCAACAACCTCTGTACGATCAAAGGACAACAAGGACACAAATTAAAAAACTTAAAGAATATTTTCAAGGTCTAGGAACTTGTGTCCAATGGTAACATCATAATAGAGGCTATATATACCAGATGAACTAAAGACGAAGGCAGGGTGAAGAGTGGACTCTCGAGAGATCACAATAATGTGATGCTACGTGTGTGAAAAAAGTGCAAGTTCAGATCAGAATAGAATATCAAGTTGTGCACACACCAACAGATGTCATCGTAATGTTTGAAGATCATGAAGAAGATGATAGTGTGTGAGGTAACATATATTGAGAGCTGAGCTGAAATAGATTAGTCCTCACACACACATACATTCACTCACATATATTGAAAGTTGAGTCTTTCTCACAGAGATGTTAATCAACTGAATAGAGTTGAGTCATTCTCACAGAGACGTTAAACAACTGAAACAGAGTTGAATCTACTCTACTAAATGTTCTTTAACAACATGCAGTAGACAACAGATTCATATTAAATCATGGTGCTAAATTTTTAACAACAACTTTGATGAAATCCGTTTTTGATGAGCGCGTTTTCTACCAAAACGACATTGGATTTTAAAAATGATGTCAGGATGAACGACAACAGTGTCGTAATGTCAGGCCTCTTGCTCTAAACAGAGTAAAAACACCAAAACACATGTGGAAGCTATCAAAAAGCGGGTAAAATTTTCGCTTTTGGCCTGACAAGTTTAAAACAATATAATTTAAAATAGCACGATACTCAAAATAGAATCCCAGTTTACGAAAATCACCACAACAATAACAGTATAGCATAAAACAAGTATCAGACTCCAACAATCAAATACACCAACGAAGCACAGGGCATCCCCCTGGCTAAGAATACTGATACATATAAATATGCTATACGCCACTGGGATACTCTAACCACCTCCTGGGGCACCACCAGCTGGGCTAAAACCACGATCAGCTGTAAAACCTGGGTTTCCTGAAAACAACACAACAAGGAAAACAACCAAGCCCCAGAGGGACATGGGGTCAAACCCCAGTACGGAGAGCAACTATAACAGCAGTAAACAACATGAATAAAATGCAGATGCTATGCATGAGGAAAGAAACAACAGCTCAACGGGATCTGCAACAGAATATGTGGCCACAGTGAGTGTAGGACATGTGGGTGCTACCCACTCACCCTACTCGCCCACCCTTACCAGACGCATCAACAACTCAACCTGCCGTTGCCTCGCCCATGAACTGTGGTAGTTAACCACTCGGCGCATGGTGGCTAACAAATCCCAGCAGGGATATGAGAGTGCGGTATTGCCGCTCGCCCTCGCATCATGGTAATTAAATAGAACAATAACAACGAAGCAATGGCTGCAAAAGCTGAACGGAGATGCAAATGCGTGTATGCAACATGCTGGAATAACAAGCATATAAACATATGCGAAACAATAATAGCATCAGCAAGTATACACCACATAACCAACAGTCATCTCACAAAACAACAGCCAGCAATAGCCATCTCACAAATTATCCAAGCCATAACATCGTTGTATTACAAGCTCCAATCCGTACCTTAATTCCTCGCACAATTACCACAATCAAAGGCCCCGAGAAACTCTGAATTCCAGCCTGTCGAAACCACAGGGCAATATTCTCAAGGGACGCTAATACACAGAAAGCACGCTGGGAGTTACACACACTCAACCAGCTACTGATTCCAACAATACCACTAACAGGAAGCTTAAACAAAGGCTAAGACTAAGATCTCAACAACAATTCGAAGTTCTACCTCAACGACACAACAGACGGCCGAAGACAGCAACTTCGTGATCTCGCTCTAGCCAACAACAGCCTCCAAGAATGGTTTAGAAAGGAAGAGCTTCTCGAGGGGAGTCCAACTCTACCTCAAACGCCCAAAACAACAGTAGGAAACGACGGGAATCACCGGATAAAATCAACGGTGAACAGTACTAGGGTTCCCAGCAGGCACACTACAACCAGCAGATGCAAAGAACCAACTGCTGAATTCTCAAACAACGCAAATGAAAACGATGTCGCAGCGACTTAACAAAACGACGTCGCACCGCTTATGTCATCAAATCTGCCACCAGCTGGTCACCTAAAACCATCGACTGGATTCCTTAGCGCTAACTAAAATGACGACGCATAGCCTACGTCATCCAGTCACTAGTTCTTGCACAAAACAACCAGACGCAAGCTACAGTAACCACCACCAGTCGCAAGCTACAGGAGCATTGTCCCAATTTGACATGTTCTCTCAGCTGGACAACCAGTCGACACACACACGCGAACAAATCCTCGCAGCTGGTATCAGTCGTAACATCCAAACGACGTCGCGCCAACTTATCGAAACGCTGTCGTTTTGCCCTCAATACACGAAATAAAGCAGCAGTGGGATACAAACACGCTACCAGCTTTAACTTGACACAACACATCCAGATTCCACTAAAACGACGGTGTTTGATCTCCCGCGATACAATTACACGCTACGATTTGTTTTCGCCACCGACCAGCTTTTACCACAAAACCAGCTTTTACCCAAAAATACCAAAATTACGAAAACTTTCAGAATTGCTTAAAATGTGAAATCTAACCCGAAAATGCCAGCCAAACTTACAAACAGAGATCTAAACCACGAGAAATTTCTAAAACAATCGATTAATTCCAACCAAATTAATCCTATACAATTCCAGATCTCACACGTAAAGTGTGAGGTCTGAATGATTAGTGGTTTAATTGAGATAAATAATCGGGTTTAAGCGTAGACCAGATCAGGCGCCAGATAATCTGGGGTGAATCACCTCTTAGCTGAATTGCTTCATTGAGCATGGAAGAAGTCTTCTAGTCATAAGCTATTTTAGAGATAACAGCGTAGTAACGAACAACATGGGATTTAGATGTATGAGCATAAGCTGTTAGGAGCTGGAGTGTAGCTGATCTATGAGGAACGGTTTTGAGCGAACTTCATAGTTGGGTGTTACGCTGGATTTTGTCGCGAGCTGTTTATG
This sequence comes from Dorcoceras hygrometricum, assembly GCA_001598015.1. Lineage (NCBI taxonomy): Eukaryota > Viridiplantae > Streptophyta > Magnoliopsida > Lamiales > Gesneriaceae > Dorcoceras > Dorcoceras hygrometricum. Next base: position 399,726 of record KQ990045.1, on the reverse strand, counting down.
GGGAAAACAACTTAGGAGTGAGCAGCTCTATGAGGCACTATGTAGCATAGCGGATGCGAACTGGAGTCTTAGATGGATTCAGCTTACGAATGTTCTCGGTGCCATGAACTGAATGTTCAGATCGCGAGTGTTGTGAGGTGTCGTTTAGTGGTATCAGCTTAGGCATAAGCTGGTAGTAGCGTCCTGTGTAGGCCAGTGTTGTTTGTGTAGACCAGTGTTGTTTGCTGTGTATCAGATCGGGTGTGAGTTGGCTTAGCTCTTCTGAGCTGGATGGTGCGAGATATGCGTACGCAAGAGCTGAGCTGAGTGCACGAGAATATATGTGTGTGCAAACTGTTTGGCGAGCGTGTGCTAGGCAGTGAGGGTGCAAGCTATCATGAGAGTGTAACCTTGTGAGTGTGATCTGAGTAGCAAGCGTGTGCTGATATGTGAGCACGAGCTGAAATGTGAGTGCAAATTGTTTGGCCAGCGTGAGCTGCGCAGTGATAGTGTAAGCTATCCTGAGAGTGTAATATGTGTGAGCGTGATGAGTAGCAAGTGTGTGCTAATATGTGAGCGCGAGCTGGGCAGTGAGGGTGTAAGCGGTCCTGAGACTGTAATCTATGAGAGCGTGATATGGGTAGCAAGCGTGCTGATATGTTAGCACGAGCTGATATGTGAGTGCAAAATGTTTGGCGAGCGTGAACTGGGCGGTGAGGGTGAAAGCTGTCCTGAGAGTGTAATCTGTGTGAGCGTGATCTGAGTAGCAAGCCTGTGCAGATATGCAAGTGCCAGCTAATATGTGAGTGCGAACTTTTTGGCGAGCATGAGTTGGGTAGTGAGGGTGTAATCTATCCTGAGAGTGTAATCTGTGGTCGGTGGCACTGTACATCAGATCACATGATTTTAGTGAATATATTTACTTTCACCGTGCACACGTCATCACTTCCAACACTTGGCTTATTTTCACTCTCGAGAACAAACTTACCCTGTAGCGAAACGCTTACTGTTCAACAAACCCTATCTTCTCCAATTTTCGGCAGTAGACGTCTCAGCATGGAGCACAGACGTGTAGCGTTGAGTTCCTCTCCTCACGATCGTTCTTTCCATACCGCTTTTGGATCCGATGGTTGGCTGGAAAAGTGAGCGCGACGTAAGCAGGGCGTACTGACTTTTCCCGATTTTCGGCTAGTTGGTTTTTTAGCTCCGGTAGCACCTTTGAGTAAGTGTTAGTTCTTGTTACTTCTCATTGTTCAGAGTCAGTTATCGTATTTTGGGGTGTAGGATTGAAGTGGCAGTTCCCAGTTCTGTTTCTATCGTAGTTTGTCCCCGAGCTGATGTTGTGTGGTTGAGCATGTTGTAGCTTTGTGGTTGTTCGAGTGTCTCTGTCAATATCTCCACGAGATTTGGAGGAGTAGTAGACGTATAGCGCGAGATGTTGATGTTCTGTTCTTCTCGTGCGATCAGTTTGAGGTATTTGTTGCTCAGAAGTTAAGGTACGAACTGAGATTATGATTATAGGTTTGAGATAGGCATGTGAATATACTTGTGCGTGTGAACTTCTAAGCCGTGTATTATATGATGATGCCTGAGTTGTTCTGTGTTACCGTATGATGTTTTGGTGGTTTTTGTTGGCTTTGCATGTATACATATCATGTTGAATATGTCATAGAATATATGCATCCGCATAGCATATTGGGCCTTTGAATCTGTTGCTAGCCGTGATATTTTGATCTGCTTGAGTTCTATTATCATGAAGGAAGTGGCTGTCAGCTGTCAGCTGTCAAAAGTATTAAAACTTGCATTGTTTTTATTTATTATCTTAATATATGTGCAAGGGCAGAAATTTTTTAATCTGATTAGTCTGCAACTTCTGGATGTTCTAGGTCATCGATGGAGCTAATGGATTAATAATACTCACTAGATAAAACAATTTGAATCTGCCAAGTTCTGTATTGACCAGGTATCATGTGATACCTCGTTTAAGAATTTCCCTTTTGTGTGTTGAATTTATCGCCTTACAGTATATTATTATTATGTTAACTGATACCATTTGTTCGATCTGTGTAACATATCAGATCTAGATTTTGATAAACACGAAACCCGTTCTTATGTTTCAAACGATTTAATCAAGTGCGCAGGTCTAAGATGAATCAGATCAGATGCGAGCTGAAACAGTGCACTGTAGCAGATCAGTTCATACGAGAGCTGCGGCTGAAACAGTGCGCTATAGCAGATCAGATCAGATGAGAGTTGCAAGCAGAAGAAGTACGCTGTAGAAGATTAGATCAGACCAAATCTGCAAGCTGAGGAAGTACGTTGTATAAACTTAGAGCGCAGTTCAGCGAAGAAGAAGATCAACTTAGGAGATTCGATCAACTTAGAGCGTATCAGCTCAGGGAAGATCAGCTCAGAAAACAAGATCAGAAGAACAGATCAAGAGCAGATCGCACAAGTTAGAAAAAAGCTGAATACAAATCAGAGTAGGCAAAGAAGCTCAGTGGTCTAAGCTAAAGCGGCACAGATAGAATCATCACAGAGCAGGAGAAGCTTAGACGAGGCAAGAAAATCAGCCCAGAGTGCACCAACTTAGAGCAGTTTAAGAGCATAGAAAAAGCATCTCGGAGGACGAAGTTGAAATAGCTGAGAATGCCCAAGCTGGAACAACAAAGAACATACTATGAAGAAACAACTTAGAGCAGAATAATGAAGAAACGAAACAGCTCAGAGATGAACGAACCAGAACAACATAGAACAGAAACAACTCAGAGCAGAATAATGAAGAAACTAAGCAGCTCAGAGCTGAACACACCGGAACAACAAAGAATAGACTATGACGAAACAATTTAGAGCATAATAAATCAGATAAGAAAAAGAGCAGCTTATAGAAGAAGCACAGAAACAGATCACAGTGAACACACAGATCACACACATATCTTATAATGCCCAAATATTTTAGAAGCCATAATTAGAAAGTTATGAGATTTGAGGGATTACAATGCTATTATATTTAACTCTTGATTTAATCGAGTTTCATATTTTAGTTATGTACTGTTTTGCTTTCTTCTTTTAAAAGCTAAATTTCAGATTTCATAAATGCGTGAATTCAGATTTCATGTTTACGCAATTATCAGCCTTCATTATGTTTTGGGTTGATATCCAGATGTTAGAATGCAATAACAGTAGATGTCTAGTCGATTTCTGAAAGCCAATTGAATCCTTTGTTTTAATTAAAATCGTTTGGTTTCCATGTGCATCATTTTCAACAGAGTACACTTTTAGAAGGCTTCGACATATTGAATTAAATGTGTTTCTTCCTTAGGCATTTTAAAATCATATATATATAGGATGTTAGATGCTTCATGCATCATTATCTTCAAATCAAATAATTTTGAAGCGGTGCTCTCTCTGAAGAAGCCGAGCAAAATCCTTTCAAAGTTTTTAAAGGAAACAGGCGGTACGTAAGAAGTTTACTGGATTTTTCCGCTGTTGTTGTGTTGCAGAATTCAGGCAAGTAAACTCTGTTTCTTGCTCACTCAGTGAAAGCATATATTCAATTCAGTTTGCATGTTTATATGAGGTTTTAAAGTATGGAAGATAACTTCGGTTGTTCTTCAAAAATCAGAAAAGTTTATGCTCCGTTTTTATGAAAGTTGCGTTTTACTGTATTTTGATCTACAAATGTTTTAGAAAATGGTTTTGTGATGTTCATCCAGTAGTTTCTTGAGTTTTCTTTAGAAATTCAATCGAAGCAGCTTACAAGTAGCTTATTCGATTATTTCCAGAAATTTCTTGAGATATTTTGAATTCTTCAGACGAAGGAAACCATCGTTTCATTTATACGGTTAAGTCTGAAATCTGGTTCTTATACCGCGACTGATATTTCTTGGGTGAAAATATTCTAAGTATAGATTTCAGCTATCGCATTGTTTGCGTTCAGTAGTTGAGATCAGCAGTCGCACTATTTCAAGTTCAGCTGTTAGTTTGTTCATCAGCTGTTGGTTTATTGTTCATCAGCTGTTAGTTTGTTCATCAGCTGTTGGTTTTATTGTTCATCAGCTGTTAGTTTGTTCATCAGCTGTTGGTTTTATCGTTCATAAGCTGTTGGTTTTATTGTTCATCAGCTGTTGGTTCGCAGCTGTTGCATTATTTCGTTGTCAGCTGTTGCACTAGTTGTATTCAGCCGTTGTTTTGTTCAGATGTCTGAGGTATTCGTTATTTGTTCAACATCTGAAAGTTCTTGTTTAAGTTGCGTTGACAGCTGTTTGGCCCGAAGAAATCTGATTTTTCCTTCTTCGTTGAGTACTTCTTACGTCTAATTCAGATTTCATCCTCTGTGTCTTCAATACTTCTTCAATTGATACAGAAAGTATAGATTTCAATTCCTTGTTCATTTCCACTTCGTTTCAAAAGATTTATTCAATCCAATTGAACAGATTTGAGAGCTTTTATTCAGTTTTCAAGGATTAGGATTACGGTCGACGGACTGTATACCCCTTCAAAAACCAAGGAAGGATCAGGATTATGGATCGACGGATCTATATTCATGAGCCATAGTGCTAATAGACTGATATCAAGAGTTTGATCAAAACGAATTGGACCAAATGTTTAAAGTGTTGAAATAATTTTAGAAAATAAAAGAAGAGCGCAAGTGTGATTTTAATCACAGCTCTAGAGAATGTTTAAAGAAAATGATTTCAGAATTTATTATGTTTTATGCTTTCAGTTTCTATTTGATTTCTCAGATATGTTATTGTGCTTGTTCATTCTAAACCGTATTCAGATTTCAGATTCCAGTTCTTTTGCATGATTTCGTTTTTCCAGATTTTACCTGCTGAGCCTTTGGCTCACTAGTTTTCATTGAGTGCAGGTAATGAGCAGTAAGGAGCTGGAGGGAGATGATCAGAAAGGAAGGATGTGTTTATCGTGGACATCAGATTTCATTGTTCCTTTCAGAACTTGTTTCGTTGTACAGAAACTCTAATCGTAGTTTTTGTAGTATCAGACTTCTAGTTTCGTTGTTTTGTAGAAATTCTGTACAGACTCTATATTTAACTATGTATACAGTTTCTTTTGAATCATCAGATTTCTCTCATTTTAGCGTATGTATTGTTAATCAGATGTGTAATAGTTCTGTCAGGCCCCGTGTTAATTACTAACAATTAACACATAACAAGCGCATAAACACGGAAGCTTAAAATCAGGGCTTAAAAATTTTTCGAAATACAATAGGCCTGAACATCAAATCATACATTCAAAATATTCAATACTCAAAATATGAGTTAACTCGAACTCATGCAACAAGTAACCACATAATATCAATTCAAAATACAGATCCCCAAATACATGATAACACGGGCCATCCCCCGATTCAATACATATCATAAATAGACTGGGACTCAGGGACGCGGGGATCGACCAGCTGAACTTCCACTCTACCCAGCTTGGTTACCTGAAACTCCTGCAAATGGGCAACGGAGACCCAAACAAACAAAAGCAGGAAAACAAGTACGAGTTCAAACCTCAGTACGAAGAGCTATCAAAGCAGATAAACACGCAACATGCTATAAAACAATGCTATGAATGTATGAGGCTGTCAAAGGAAGTCAGTCAGCTAGACCGGTGCAACAACCGGCAATTCATAACATGTCGCCTCTATACCACGGTCTATCAACCGAAAAATCATCGGTCCATGATCATCGGGGCCCGTCAGCCCATCACAGCTCGGCGGTAGACACTCGTATCCGGTAGTCACCGCTCCGACGATAGCGTTGGACTTTTCGGGCACGACCCAACAGCCGGCCAGTCACAACGTGGCACCCAAATCAGGTTATCAAATCAAATCTGTAAATCAGGCTCAAGATGTATGCATGAATGCCATTCAATATCCATGCTCAATACATAACATACTTAAACGTAAAACAGTATACACATTCAATCAAAACAGTAATTGATTCACGTAAGCACATATCAGTAAAGCCACAGATTTCACAACATCGAATTATAGCCATGCTCAAGCTCAAAACTGCTAAGAGCTGCTCAATTCGTACCTTCCTTCTTCGAATTACCTAACAGATTTCTCCTGGCTCAAATCACGCAGCAGGAACTTCCTAGAAGCTCAAATCTGTTACAACATAGCTAATATCTTAGCTCAATTCAGCTACACAATCACGCTAATCCTACGGCCAGAAGCATACTTCTATCCTACACTTCTACGCAGGCATTAACTACTAAAAACCGAGCTCAAATTACAAGAAATGCTCACCCACAAGCTCAAAAGAAACAACTGCTGAATCTGCTCCACGAAACCAGCAATTCACGAATGATCAGGGCCTACGGGATTTCTCAACTCGTCGCTCCTAGCTTCCAAACTAGTATCGATGGAAAGAGCAAGTCTCAAGGAGTCCAGCACCACCAAGAACGTCAAAAACAAAGGCTGGATGCGATGGAAATCGGCGGTGGAAAGTCACGGTGAACAGAAGCTCGATGAGGGTTTTGAGAAGAAGAGATAAGAAATAACTGGCTCAAAATAATTCTAAGTGTCGATCAACACTTATATAAATACCTCTTAAAGCCTCGCCTGCTGATCATTGAAATCACTCGAAGTGATCAGTAGAGGTCTATCAGCAGCAGCCCTCTCTTTTCCTTTCGTCGACGAGGGTTTGGAGAAGAAGAGATAAGAAATAACTGGCTCAAAATAATTCTAAGTGTCGATCAACACTTCTATAAATACCTCTTAAAGCCACGCCTGCTGATCATTGAAATCACTCGAAGTGTCCAGCAGAAGTCTATCAGCAGCAGCCCTCTCTTTTCCTTTCGTTAAATTCAGCAGCAACGATCAAATAAGCAATCGCACGTAAACACTTCAAAACGACACCGTCCAACTTATCAAAACGACGCCGTAGCAAACACCAGCAGACAACAGCTCTCGCAAGCAAAACAATCCATCTGCTGGTCGCGTGAAGTCACTCAAAACGACGACGCATCTACTAATCCAAACGACGTCACTTCTCAACATAAAAGTATTTGCGCGCCTGCTGGTCAGCAGCAACCATCGCAACGCAAACTACTGCCAGTAGAAAGGAATACGTCACGCCTACGTCATCATATCTATCGACAGCTCTTGCGACTGATTCCTCAAACTATCTGCTGATCTCCCTCCACTAGCGCAACTGCTGAATTTAGTAGTCAACGCTCCAAATATGTTGACTAACACGTGTTGCTTCCTCATTCAATCTCACGCTAAGTGCAACATCTACCAGCAGCAACTTCAACTCGAACTAAAACAAGCAGATCTTATTGCATCACGCTTACTTCACCTCTGCTGATTCCAATTCCACCAGCAGCGAGCTACAGTAAGGTTGACCTGCATTGACTCCGCTACTGTAGCGTGCTGTTAACAGCTTTGCACCAAAAATAGCTACGATTGAATTTCCAAAAATTTACGCAACGATCAAAATCAGCAGGGACTTCAAAATCTACGTGATTAATCCCAAATCAAATCAATTAATCACTAATCTAAATTATCAATCCTCACATTCTCCCCACCTTAAGAGATTTCGTCCTCGAAATCATAGGTAAACACAGGGAAGAAACAATCAAACATGCAAATATGCACTAACAACTCATCAAAGTCAAAGCAAACCAGAAAATTACCTCGAGATTCTGCACGCTCAGTGCTCAAACAGATGAGGCCAATCCTGCCTCATCTTCTCTTCAACTTCCCAGGTTGCTTCTTCTCGGCCATGCTTGATCCATTGGACCATCACCAACGGAATAATCTTGTTCCTCAGCTACTTCTCCTTCCTATCCAAGATCTGCACCGGATATTCGACATAACTCATGGCAGAATCCAGCTCAACTTCGTAAGTTCTCAAAACATGGGACGGATCCGGCTCATATTTTCTCAACATTGACACATGAAACACGTCATGCATCGCGGCTAACTCCTCGGGCAGCCTCAGTCTATAAGCCAATTGTCCAATCCGCTCGATAATCTCAAAGGGACCAACGAATCTGGGAGCCAATTTGCCTTTAAATCGGAATCTCATCACGCTCTTGAAAGGAGAAATCTTGAGAAACACACGATCGCCCACCTCAAACTCTAACGGTCGACGTCTTCTGTTCGCATAACTCAAGAAACGGTCTTGGGCAGCCTTCATTCTACTCCGAATCAAGTCAATTTCATCCTTCATGTGCTGAACAAACTCCGGTGTAGAAAGCTGTCTCTCGCCAACTTTTTCCCAACAGATCGGCGATTTGCACTTTCGACCATACAAAGCCTCAAACGGAGCCATTCCAATAGTGACTTGGTAGCTGTTGTTATACGAAAACTCCACCAAGGAAAGCGAATCCTGCCAGCCACCGCTGAAATCCATCACTACCGCTCGCAGCATATCCTCTAAAGTCTGGATAGTCCGCTCAGACTGTCCGTCTGTCTGTGGGTGATAGGCTGTGCTCATCGCCAATCTCGAACCCATTGCTGCTTGTAGACTCTTCCAAAAGCAAGAAGTGAACCTCGGATCTCTGTCGGACACTATCGAAACCGGAACTCCATGCAATCAAACCACATGGTCGATGTACAATTTCGCCATCTTTTTCATCGAACACCTCACATCATAGGGAATGAAATGGGCTGATTTCGAAAGTCTATCAATCACAACCCAAATCGCATCGCATCCCCTACTCGATCGAGGTAGATGAGTCACGAAATCCATGGCGATGTGCTCCCAATTCCATTGGGGCACCTCCAAGCTCTGCAGCAAACCACCAGGTCTAATCCTCTCAGCCTTGACCTGCTGGCAATTCAGACATCTCGCAACAAAAGCAGAAATGTCGCTCTTCATACCTGCCCACCAGTAGTGAGACTTCAAGGCATGGTACATCTTTCGCTCGCCTGGATGCACACTGTACCGACTACAATGTGCTTCATTCATGAGGGTCTCCTTCAAATCAATCAGGTTCGGAACTACTA
>KQ990045.1:372027-388588 GCA_001598015.1 Dorcoceras hygrometricum | reverse complement strand
TCTCCTCCGCACTGACTACAAAATCCGCCTCCAGAACCGCTACTAGAACCAGAGCTCACGGAACCAGAAGAACTTGAATGGCCCTTCTTCTTAAATTGCTTCCCTCGAGGTCTAAACTGCTGGCGACTCGACTGTTGTGACCCCTGCGGAGACTGATACGACTGCGACACCGCCTGAGCCGGCTGAGAAGCACGCACGGTCGTCTGATGCACTGGAGCCTCGGGATCCATCACTCTCCTCGATATCCACCGCATTAATCACAGCTTCCATAAAAGTCGCCGGGGACCCAGACAGCACCATCCGATAAAGGTCAGGTCTCAAGCCCTTCAAGAACTTGTTCCTCTTCGTTTGCTCTTGGTTCGCCACAGCTGGCATGTACACTAGAAGTGCAGAAAACCGCCTCGCATACTCGGCCACACGCATATCACCCTGCTTCAAATTATCAAACTCACGCTCACGGCTAGCGAAGTAGGACTCTGGAGTGTATTCGCGTCGAAAAGCCTCACAGAAAACATCCCAAGAGAGCTCCGTCCCACTATCTCAAAGCATCCTAGAAGTACTCCTCCACCAGCGCTGTGCATCATCTCGAAGCTGCAGCACTGCCAACTTCAGTCTCTTTTCCGGAGCGTATTCCAAAGTATCAAATAGCTCCTCCATTTGAACAAGCCACGCCTCGGCCCTAGCGCCACCCTCAGTACCGGCCAACGTCGGTGGGTTCGTCCGCTGAAATCGGGCTAAGACTAACTCCATTCCACCTATCTGCCTAGTGACGTCCTCAACCTGAGCGTCATCATCACTAGCTGCTCTAGATTCCTCCACGGAACGTCTAGTCCTCCTACCTCCTCCTTGTCTCGGCGGCATCTAAACAAGCCTAGAGGTAAGATCTCACAGCAGATATAACAACAAGACAGATAATAGATCACATAAGTCACAGAGGCAATCAAAATCAAATCAAAACTCTGTGCCTAGACTCGAGTGTGATCAAAAGAAATCGAGCTTATCCAAGTTTAAGCTCTGATACCAAAAATGTCAGGCCCCGTGCTAATTACTAACAATTAACACATAACAAGCGCATAAACACGGAAGCTTAAAATCAGGGCTTAAAAATTTTTCGAAATACAATAGGCCTGAACTTCAAATCATACATTCAAAATATTCAATACTCAAAATATGAGTTAACTCGAACTCATGCAACAAGTAACCACATAATATCAATTCAAAATACAGATCCCCAAATACATGATAACACGGGGCATCCCCCGATTCAATACATATCATAAATAGACTGGGACTCAGGGACGCGGGGATCGACCAGCTGAACTTCCACTCTGCCCAGCTTGGTTACCTGAAACTCCTGCAAATGGGCAACGGAGACCCAAACAAACAAAAGCAGGAAAACAAGTACGAGTTCAAACCTCAGTACGAAGAGCTATCAAAGCAGATAAACACGCAACATGCTATAAAACAATGCTATGAATGTATGAGGCTCTCAAAGGAAGTCAGTCAGCTAGACCGGTGCAACAACCGGCAATTCATAACATGTCGCCTCTATACCACGGTCTATCAACCGACGAAATCATCGGTCCGTGATCATCGGGGCCGTCAGCCCATCACAGCTCGGCGGTAGACACTCGTATCCGGTAGTCACCGCTTTTCTCCTGGCTCAAATCACGCAGCAGGAACTTCCTGGAAGCTCAAATCTGTTACAACATAGCTAATATCTTAGCTCAATTCAGCTACACAATCACGCTAATCCTACGGCCAGAAGCATACTTCTATCCTACACTTATACGCAGGCCTTAACTACTAAAAACCGAGCTCAAATTACAAGAAATTCTCACCCATAAGCTCAAATAAACAACTACTGAATCTGCTCCTCGAAACCAGCAATTCACGAATGAGCAGGGCCTACGGGATTTCTCAACTCGTCGCTCCTAGCTTCCAAACTAGTATCGATGGAAAGAGCAAGTCTCAAGGAGTCCAGCGCCACCAAGAACGTCAAAAACAAAGGCTGGATGCGATGGAAATCGGCGGTGGAAAGTCACGGTGAACAGAAGCTCGGCGAGGGTTTGGAGAAGAAGAGATAAGAAATAACTGGCTCAAAATAATTCTAAGTGTCGATCAAAACTTCTATAAATACCTCTTAAAGCCTCGTCTGCTGATCATTGAAATCACTCGAAGTGATCAGCAGAGGTCTATCAGCAGCAGCCCCCTCTTTTCCTTTCGTTAAATTCAGCAGCAACGATCAAATAAGCAATCGCACGTAAACACTTCAAAACGACACCGTTCCAACTTATCAAAACGACGCCGTAGCAAACACCAGCAGACAACAGCTCTCGCAAGCAAAACAATCCATCTGCTGGTCGCGTGAAGTCACTCAAAACGACGACGCATCTACTAATCCAAACGACGTCACTTATCAACATAAAAGTATTTGCGCGCCTGCTGGTCAGCAGCAACCATTGCAACGCAAACTACTGCCAGCAGAAAGGAATACGTCACGCCTACGTCATCATATCTATCGATAGCTCTTGCGACTGATTCCTCAAACTATCTGCTGATCACCCTCCACTAGCGCAACTGCTGAATTTTGTAGTCAACGCTCCAAATATGTTGACTAACACGTGTCGCTTCCTCATTCAATCTCACGCTAAGTGCAACATCTACCAGAAGCAACTTCAACTCGAACTAAAACAAGCAGATCTTATTGCGTCACGCTTACTTCACCTCTGCTGATTCCAATTCCACCAGCAGCGAGCTATAGTAAGGTTGACCTGCGTTGACTCCGCTACAGTAGCGTGCTGTTAACATCTTTGCACCAAAAATCGCTACGATTGAATTTCCAAAAATTTACGCAACGCTCAAAATCAGCAGGGACTTCAAAATCTACGTGATTAATCCCAAATCAAATCAATTAATCACTAATCTAAATTCTCAATCCTCACAAGTTCCACATCTTTTTATTCTTCACGTCTCAGTTCCTTCAACAGATATGAGTTGTGTTTATTCACACTTTAATCCAGAAAGTTAGTAACGACCTGTTATGTCATCAAAATCGAAATTTCTGGGTCTTTCAATTCAAACCCCAAAACTTCTAAATTCCATTCAGAAAAGTCTGGTCGTTACAGTTGGTATCAGAGCATGGTCTTTGAGATAAACACAATTACAGTCTGAGAAGATCTCTCTAGCCGCTTCTAAATTTGTGAGTTTTAATTCATGTTCTAGCATAAAGTAATCTCTCATATTGAATTGTGGTTGATTTGGGCTACCCTTACAGATATGTCAGGAAGAGGTAGAGGAAGAAGGAGTTTTACAGAAGGAGATAGCGAATCTGATGGAATGAACCCCGTTCTCAATACCATGGCTCAGCTGTTAGAGCGCTTAGTTGACCAAACCACTAATGGGAATGGTCAATCCTCAGGAAGAATAGTTAGTCGTGAGAATCCACAGGAGAGGTTTAGAAGACAGAAACCTCAGGAATTTTCTGGAACTACTGATCCTCTTTTAGCAGAAAGCTGGATCAATTCCATAGAGGTGATTTTTGATTATCTGCAGCTGACCGAACTAGAAAGGCCTCGGTGTGCGATTTACATGCTGAGAGGAGATGCCATGATATGGTGGGAAGGAGCCAAGTTAATAGTGGACTTGTAAATTCTTACCTGGGAAGAGTTTAAGACAGTGTTCTATGAACAATACTTCACGGTGGATGTAAGACAACAGTTGCGGAGTGAGTTTTTAACCCTTAAGCAGGGAGAGATGTCTATGCCGGATTATATCCGCAAATTTGAGAGAGGTTGTTATTTCGTTCCTTTGATTGGAACAAATGCAGATATTAAGCTAAAACATTTCGTTGATGGTTTGAAGCCGATGATTAGGCATGATGTTAGATTGGCATAACCCGTAGATTATAGATCAGCTGTGAATAAGGCCCTACGGGCAGAACAAGACTGGAAAGAAATCGAAGAAGAGAGACAGTTGAAAAGACAAGATTTCCAACAGAAGGACCGTAGGCAAAATAAGAATCCAAATAATAACCAGCAGGAGTCTCAAGAAAAAGGACCAATAGTTTTTCAGCCTATCTCTGCTGTCCCTAATTCTGGGATTAGGCCTCCATGTCCAACTTGTATGAAAAACCATACAGGCCAGTGTCTTTTTGGCCAGAAGGTGTGTTATACCTGTGGCAAGCCAGGACACATGTCTAGAGATTGTTCCCAGAAGCGACCACTTATCACTAGTAGAGCTTATATAATGACAGTTGAAGAAACTCCAGCAGATACCTTGGAAGCGACGGGTAAGATTTTGTTGCCAACATGTTTACAATTGCATTATTAGATTCTGGTACAACTTATTTTTTTTGTATCGGATAGGTTTGTTAAGAAATTGATATTTAACCTAGAAAAATATAGAAGTAGAGTACTATGTTCAGATCCCTTTGAGGACGAGTTTAGTAACCAATCATGTTATACGAAATATAGAACATAAGTTACAGGGGAATATTGCTTTCACAGATTTAATAGTATTACCGATAATTGGGTTTCATTGAATTTTGTGATAGATTGGTTAACTAAGTATGAAACAGTCATAAATTATAAGCAGAGGTCTGTTGAAATTAAGATACCAGGTGGGAATTCTTTTTCGTTTAAAGCTGATACATACGATTGTACCCTTAGGATAATGTCAACTGTTAAGGCTTAAAGGTGTTTAAGAAATGGATGTTAAGGATTTCTTAGGTGTACCTCCCAATCATGAGTTAGAGTTTACTATTGATTTGGTACCAGAAGCTGTTCCAATTTTTAAGCCTCTGTATAGATTTTCCCTAAGAAAAATGAAAGGATTAAAAGATCAGTTCCAGGATTTGTTAGGCAAGAGTTTCGTCAGACCCAGTACTTCGCCGTGAGGATTTTGAGTTTGATTCTCGTATGTTTATGATTGTTCATCTTCCGATGGATGGTAATATCGAACTTGATGCTATGTAATCGGTAGTTGTTAGTCGAATCAGTATAAAGTCTTGTTTGATAGACAACAGCTGATAGCGTAGCTGTCGTTTGATGTTGCAACACCAAGTTCTTATTCAGATTTCGTTTTCTATGTCAGCGATTGAATTTCATATTTAAATTCAGCAGTTACATTTCAGCTGTTGCATCAGTTTCGTAAACATTTGTTGCATTTGTTGAAATCAGCAGTTGCACTGTTCATATGTCTGTTTGTTGTGCAAACGACATCGTTTCATTTACTACGTCTGTTTCAGAGTCACGTCTGTTTGTATATATATATGGTGAACAGTAAAGATCTATTTTGTTTCCAAATACTGTTCCACTTTGTTGCGTCTGATTTCATTTCAGCGATACGTCTCCAAGAGTCGTATTCGATGCTCAGATAGGAACCTATTCAAGTAGCGTTAGACTTAACTTATGAAGAAGTTCTAGTAAGAATTCTTTCAAGAGAAAACCGTAAGTTAAGAAATAGAACTATCCCTATGATTAAGATGCAGTGAGTAAATCACACTGAAAGAGAAATTATATGGGAAAGTGAGTCTGATATTTATAGAAAAGCTACCTAGATCTCTTCAAGTAAGAAATTTCGAGGACGAAATTCTTTTAAGGGGGGTAGATTGTAATGCGCAGATATTTTAGAGGCCATAATTAGAAAGTTATGAGATTTGATGGATTACAATGCTATTCTATTTAACTCTTGATTTAATCGAGTTTCAGATTTAGTTATGTATTGTTTAGCTTTCTTCTTTTAAAACCTAAATTTCATATTTCATAAATGCGTGAATTCAGATTTCATGTTTACGCAATTATCAGCCTTCATTATGTTTTGGGTTGATATCCAGATGTTAGAATGCAATAATAGTAGATGTCTAGTCGATTTCTGCAAGCCAATTGAATCCTTTGTTTTAATTATAATCGTTTGGTTTCCATGTGCATCATTTTCATTTTAAAACAGAGTACGCTTTTAGAAGGCTTCGACATATTGAATTAAATGTGTTTCTCCCTTAGGCATTTTAAAATCATATATATAGGATGTTAGCTGCTTCATGCATCTTTCTCTTCAAATCAAATAATTTTGAAGCGGTGCTCTCTCTGAAGAAGCCGAGCAAAATCCTTTCAGAGTTTTTAAAGGAAACAGGCGGTGCGTAAGAAGTTTACTGGATTTTTCCGCTGTTGTTGTGTTGCAGAATTCAGGCAAGTAAACTCTGTTTCTTGCTCACTTAGTGAAAGCATATATTCAATTCTGTTTGCATGTTTATATGAGGTTTTAAAGTATGGAAGATAACTTCGGTTGTTCTTCAAAAACCAGAAAAGTTTATGCTATGTTGTTATGAAAGTTGCGTTTTACTGTATTTTGATCCAGAAATGTTTTTAAAATGGTTTGGTGATGTTAATCCAGTAGTTTCTTGAGTTTTCTTCAGAAGTTCAATCGAAACAGCTAACAAGTAGCTTATTCGATTATTTCCAAAAATTTCTTGAGATATTTTGAATTCTTAAGACGAAGGAAACCATCGTTTCATTTATACGGTTAAGTCTGAAATCTGGTTCTTATACCACGACTGATATTTCTTGGCTGAAAATATTCTAAGTATAGATTTCAGGTGTCGCATTGTTTGCGTTCAGTAGTTGCGATCAGCAGTCGCACTATTTCATGTTCAGCTGTTAGTTTGTTCATCAGCTATTGGTTTATTGTTCATCAGCTGTTAGTTTGTTCATCAGCTGTTGGTTTTATTGTTCATCAGCTGTTAGTTTGTTCATCAGCTATTGGTTTTATTGTTCATCAGCTGTTGGTTTTATTTTTCATCAGCTGTTGGTTCTCAGCTGTTGCATTATTTCGTTGTCATATGTTGCATCAGTTTTATTCATCCGTTGTTTTGTTCAGACGTCTGAGGTATTCGTTATTTGTTCAACATCTGAAAGTCCTTGTTTAAGTTGCGTTGACATCTGTTTGACCAGCAGAAATCTGATTTATTTCTTCTTCATTGAGACTCTTACGTCTAATTCAGATTTCATCCTCTGTGTCTTCAATACTTCTTCAATTGATACAAAAAGTATAGATTTAATTCCTTATTAATTTTCGCTTCGTTTCAAAAGATTTGTTCAATCCAATTGAACAGATTTGAGAGCTTTTATTCAGTTTTCATCTTCACAAGAATTACAGAGAATTCTCGAAGTGTTCCAGAACATCAGTAGACAAAAGAAAAACCAGTAATTCGTACCACAAAGAAAGAAAACAGATTTCAGAAAGAAAAGAAAGAGCAGAACGATGTTTTACAAAATGTTTTAAATTATGACAAGAAAGAGGGTCCCAGAGGAAGGGTGAGTGCGCGGCTGACGAACCGTGTGCCCTTTCAACAGAGGAAGGATCAGGTGTATAGGTCAACGTATCTGTATATCCCTTCACCATGATCCATAGTGCTAAGAGACTGATATCAGGAGTTTGATCAAACGAATTGGACCAAATGTTTAAAGTGTTGTAATAATTTTAGAAAATAAAAGAAGAGCGCAAGTGTGATTTAAATCACAGCTCTAGAGAATGTTTAAAGAAAATAATTTCAGAATTGATTATGTTTTATGCTTTCAGTTTCTATCAGATTTCTCAGATATGTTATTGTGCTTGTTCTTTCTAAAGTGTATTCAGACTTCAGTTGTGTATTCAGATTTCAGCTTCCAGTTCTCTTGCATGATTTCGTTTTTCCAGATTTTACCTGCTGAGCCTTTGGCTCACTAGTTTTCATTGAGTGCAGGTAATGAGCACTAAGGAGCTGGAGGGAGATGATCAGAAAGGAAGGATGTGTTTATCGTGGACATCAGATTTCATTGTTTCTTTCAGACCTTGTTTCGTTGTACAGAAACTCTAATCGTAGTTTTTGTAGTATCAGGCTTCTAGTTTCGTTGTTTTGTAGAAATTTTGTACAGACTCTATATTTAACTATGTATACAGTTTCTTTTGAATCATCAGATTTCTATCATTTTAGCGTATGTATTGTTAATTAGATGTGTAATAGTTCCGCGTCTTTTTATTCTTCACGTCTGAGTTCCTTCAACAGATATGATTTGTTTTTATTCACACTTTAGTACAAAAAAGTTAGTAACGACCTGTTATGTCATCAAGATCGAAATTTCTGGGTCTTTCAATTCGAACCCCAAAACTTCTAAATTCCATTAAGAAAAGTCTGGTCGTTACATATCTGGATGCACACACTGGTAGATATGTTAGAATTATCCAAATGTGGGTACCGAAGGGTATAATAAAACATGTACCCATGCAAAATCAGAGGGTACCAAATATTTTTTCCAGTGATTACAGGTACAACAGGTCTCAGGACTGAAGCAATCTACATGGTACCTAGACAGTGGATGTGCGACGCACATGACTGGTAACCCGAAGCAGTTATTAGATCTGAAGACATGCAGTGAACCTATGATTACCTTTGGTGAACAATTCAAATTGAAACACTGTGGGTAAGGGTAAGCTTACCTATGGTAACTTTATTGTTAACAATGCTCTTTTAATTGAAAATCTATGTTATAATCTAATTAGTATCAGTCAACTGTGCAATAGTAATTGCTCTATAAATTTTCAAAAGCACACATGCATAGTTCAGAATCCGAAAGGTCTAGCCGTGTTAGTAGGATACGGATCGGGGAAACCCTACAAAATTGACTTGTCAGATCAGCCACGTTCTGAGAAAACGTACCTAGCAGCTGACTCTTCAAAGAGCTGTCTCTGGTATCAACGGATGAATCATCTGAACTTCACAACACTTGAAAATTTGAGTACGCGTGAGTTAGTTACTAGTTTGCACAAAATAAAATTTTCAAAAGACAAGGTTTGTTCGGCTTGTCAGCTGGGAAAACATATTAAGTATACTTTTAAACAGAGAGGCAGTAACAAAACCTCCCGAAGCTTAGAACTATTACATATGGATCTTTTTGGTCCTATACCTGTGACCAGCTTAGGTGGAATGAAATACACCCTTGTTGTTGTTGACGATTTTAAAAAATTTACTTATGTGGTATTTTTAAAATCAAACGATCAAACTGTCAAACACCTGATAAAAATTTTAAAAAGTCAAATGATTTACACGATGCGCAAGCAGATCGCTCGCAAGCTAATGGAGATCACGCGCGAGCTGATGGAGATTGCGTGCAAGCTGATGACCCAAATAGATCAGGTGTTATCGCCAAAGCTGAACCAGTCCATAATGCAGGCGTCACACTCAACACGAATCAGCAGCCTCATATAGACCTGGTTTTCGATGGAACATAAATAATCTACCCGACCTGGTCATTTTTAACCATACTGCACCACTTAGGACACGAGGTCAGATGATAGACGAATATTTTAACTCTGCAATCAACTCGCATATAGAACCTAAGAATATAGGTAAGTCTTAGCTGACCCAAGCTGGATAGAAGCTATGCATGAAGAACTTAGTCAGCTTGAACATAGCGAAATATGGCTGACAAGCCCGGTGCTCTGAATCATAGATTAGGCACACAAATCAACGCAAAATGTGGAAGCTTTAAAAAGTGGATAAATTTTATTCTCTTTGTCCTGAGTAAAAAATCATAACTTCAAAATAAGCGCATGCTCAAAATACTGACTTTGAATCAAAGTCAACAGTAATAAACATCAATCACAACAAAAATGTATATGCATGCAAACTACACAGGGCATCCCCTGACAATGACTCTATTAGCATATATATATGTAACTCGGAACTCAACGCCTGGACTCCACCAGCTGAATCATCTCTCAGACCAGCTGATATACCTGGAAAACGTACAATGGCCAAACACACGCCCAAAGCAGCCCCAAGGGAAAACAAACGAGGTCAAACCCCAGTACGAAGAGCAATCATACAACAGCTATCAGATAATACAAGTCACATATCATGTCGTGCAATGCATGAGGGGTACCAAGAATCATCGGTAAGCAAGGAATAACGACTAAGCTGGCAACCAACATCTTAGTAAATCATCGGAATCCAAATCACAACGACTCAGCTGGAAATCATGACTCCATGAGAGCAATGGATTACCAGGCACGACGAATCAGTCGAAAATCATCAATCATCGTGAACACAACGCATGTGAGTGCATATGAGCTACCCACTTGGCTCACACACGTAGTACCAGTAGCTAAATCATCAAGCTCAACCCACCTAGTTCCATTCAGCACTCTGAGGGGTGGGTGCTACCCACTGGTCCTCATGGCGACACAATCTCCTAGCGGGGAGTCGAGGATACGATAGCCAGCGGACACCTCATTTAAATTTTCAAAACAACATACTAGTACTATCAACATCATCAATCGGTTCTCAAGGAAATCAGGTTCACTATGCAATGAATTTATGCAATGCCAACAAACTCACGCAACAACATACACTAATAATACATGAGAACAGTACGACAATCACAAACACAGATCTTTTCAGGCTTCCTCATGCTATACACGACTAGGAAAATCAGCTCATAGTAGGAAACACAACGATAAACAATCAGCGCGGAGACTCAGCTCACACATAACAGCTACGACAGCTCAGCACGTAAGAAACTCATACAACAACATGCAATACACAGCTCAGCGCATGCATAGAAGATTACAACTCACAGCATACACACCACAAGGCTACGACAGCTCAGCCCACAGCCACTACGTTAACATGCTTATCTCAAAGTTGTAAATACAAGATCGTATTTGCACCTTGCACAGATCTTACCCAATACCAATACACAGCTCACGGATGAAGCAATACACACTCACTGCTCCGCATAGTTCGCGGTCAACAAATACGAGGGTTAGAGTAAATATCTGTCGGGAACTCTCTGGAGAGGATAAAGAGATGTGTGGTCTAAAATAGCTAAGTTTTGGTCAACGAGAGGGTATATATACTAAATATATTCATATCACGGATATAGTGATTTCAGATTAGCTCAGACCTCTTCACTGTATTCAGCCCTGCGTACAGCTCATCATGCACATACAAACAAGCTCTCGTATCCAATAGCACATGCTCTCTACAGACCACGCTTTCAACAGATCACACTATCGCTACAGCTCTCGCACATTGCTCAGCTTTCGTGCAACAGATAGCACACATTTGTCCACACAAATATCTTGCGTCACGCACAGTAGCACATAGCACACCAGCAGATCAGATCATACGTGCTAAACACAGGGTAAACTGCACAGTACCACCAGACAGCTCGTGCTACCTCAGCAGATTGAGCCCAAGCAATCAACTCAGGATGCTCTATCCAGCTTACTAAAACCAAGCAGCCCGCGATGCTCTCAGCTCATAGCACCAAGACGGATCACGCACTGGCCAATTTACACGCACTGAACAGTTCTACCCAAAGCTGAAACCATAAACATCTCTCATCCGATCTTACAACTACGAACAGGTCTGACCCAAGCTGAAAACCATAAACAGCACAGGACTACACGGATGATACTACCAGCTTACGCCTGAGCTGATACCACTACATGACCCGGCACAACACTCGTGATCTGAACACTCAGTTCAGGGCACCTAGAACATCCGTAAGCCGAACTCAGCTTACGCTCATACGAAAAAATCCCCAAGCCGTTCGCCTCTACGTTATTATCCCAAAATAGCTCACGGTAGAAAACTCAATCAAGCACAACAAAGCAGTTCAGCTCAGAATTGTTTCACTCAGATCAGCTCGCAATCTGAGATCAGCGCAGAGCACTCAGCTCAGCTTACGATCTCCAGAATAGTAAGCGCTTCAAAAAGTCAGCTTACACCGCTCAGCTCACGCCTACCAGCTCAGGTTGAATACTCTCTTCTCAGATAGCAGTACATAGATTGGCTTAGGGTACTCAACTCAGCATGCATCACTCAGGTAAGCTTGTGATGCTCTATTCAGCTTTCGCTGTCTTAAACAGACCAAGAAGCTTTCAGGTCAGCTTACGCACCCAGGTGTCATGGTACGTACTCATACCAGCTCGTGGTGGTCAACCAAGCTATCAAGGGTCACTCAGCCTGCGACGCTGCATAAAAAATTGACATAAGCTCAGAGCGCTGCACTGACTGGTTCGCAATACAGCAGTATCATCTCATCTTACGTGCCCAGCACGGATAAACAAAGCACAAGGATCACCTGTCAGCTTTCATCGGATCTGATCCAGCTCGTGCAACTGCACAGCAAGCTTCTAAGCTGAACATCTCCTTCTCTACGTCCAGCACAATCCAAAATTGAACAATTCTCCAGGAGACACCAATCGGTTTACACCTCTAAGATCATCACAGGCCACTTAACCAGCTCGCACCCGTGCCAATAAAAATTGCTACCCCAAGCAGTTTCCTCTATCATATTAGCACAAACCATAGGATAAGCTTGAGTCCGAGATGATCCATCTCAACCGATACTCCCTAAGCTGATTAATTTTGATTAGATAACCAATAATCTGGACTGATTAGGCCGTTAATCATCTCGACTAATCACAGTCCTTGTGCGGTCTGGTGCGCTAATATAAAAATTATGCGGAAGCATCATAAAAATATGGGCTAAAAATTTTCGATTATGGGCTTGATACAATAACATTCAAAATACATTCATAATCAAAATAGGAGTTTAACTCAAAACTCAAACAACAACAGCCAACAACACAACACACGATCCCCAATATAAATAGAGGCACAGGACATCCCTTGGCTCAATATAAATATCAATACAACTAGGACTCAAATCAAAAAGGGGATCGACCAGCTGAAGCTCCACTCTGTCCAGCCTGGTTACCTGAAGAACCTGCAATGGCCAACATCGACCAAAGCAGCCCAAAACAGGGAAAATAAACGAGGTCAAACCTCAGTACGAAGAGCACAATAAAAGCATCTATCATATCAGAAATTGCAATATATCAATGGTGCAATGCATGAAAAAGAGCTACCAAGAATCATCGGTAGGCAAACAAGCACAATGACTCAGCTGTGCAGATCTCATCAATCATCATCATCTTATCATCTTCAGGTACGACGACTCAGCCGACCATCACAAGGTATAGTGGTATTCAGGCGCAACGACTCAGCTGGCCACCACATCAAAACAACGTTGGACAATTCATACACGACGACTCAGCCGGCCGATCACAACGTTCAACAGGAATTCAGCTCTCAAAGGGATCAGGCTCAATATGTATTCATGAATGCACAGCAGACTCATTCTTAATTCAATGCACAAAGCTCACACGCACACAACACAGAAAAGAGCACATAATCATTCAGCAATCAATACAATTCACAACAGCTAATTCACGAAGGAAATATCCCAAAGCTGATAGCGAAGCTGCTCTAGCTCAATTAGTACCTCAAATCAGCTTCTACCTCAACATATCTCACCTCAAAAATGGCGCAACATCCAACTAAAGTATACTACCTTAGCAGCTCCACGGCAACTCAGCAGCATCTACTACAAGTTCGAATCTGTCAAAGTATCTAATTATCAACTCAAATCTGAACTCAAACAGCTTAATTCTAAAGCCCAGTAACTTAACTCAGCTACCTAACTCCAACAGAGCACTACTCAGCTCAAATCGGTGAAGAATCACTTACCCAAAGCTGTTAAAGAACAGAAGAACTACTGGTCCACAATCGTGAAGACATAAGAACACTGCAACAACTTCGCGCTCCTCAAATCCGATGACTCCAGTCTACAAACTGGTATCAATCGAAAGCCCTGGAGAATACGAGCTTAGCGCTACCAATCTTTCTCCAAACAGCGGCGTAAAACAACAGAAATCGACGATAATAGGGTTGAAATGAACAGTACCAATCGAGTGTTATAGGGAATGAAGATAAGGAATATCTGGTTCGAAAAAATACTCTAAGTATTGATCGACACTTAAGTTAAATCCCAAAGTCCGAGCTACAATGGAAATAAATTCACCGATAAGTTCAGATCTCATTGCTAAGGCAGAAGTCCCTCAAATCTGGCCTCAGCTATCACTCACATCTGCCAACTCTAAGTATCTGCTCCGCTTGTTGCTCCGCACGATGGCGCATGGGAGCGCCGCGCTTGTCGCGGCCGTGCGCGGCCTTGTGCCGCGCGCGATTTGTTGACGGCGGGCGCCGTCAGGCGATGCTCCGACGATGTCGTGACGACTGGTTTGTTTTCTATGGTTTAGTTCGGGCCTGTCCCGGGCAGCCCGTGAAGTTTTCGGGCTGATATTCGATATTGGGCCCGTTTTGGTCGATTTTGAAATTTTGAGATTTTTGGGCCTAAAAAAATATATTTTATAAATTAAATATGATTTTGTTGATTAAAATTTGATTTTATCGACAAAATACGATTTTATTTATAAAATGCGATTTCGTAATTAAAATATGACTTTGTGGATAAATAATTTGATTATTTAAATTTATGCATTTTAATTAGATTAATTGCATGATTGGGATGATCGAGAGCCGTGCCCAATGTGTTAGGTGTATGCGATAGGTTTTTTATGATTTCGGTTTGTAAATATTATTGATTATCATTTTAAGTGGGCCTGTTTGTGGCCCGTTTCCACCCCTTAAAATGTATCCCTTGTATGTCATTGAATTTAAATGTAAATTACTAGATTTAGTGGGAGGACATCCGAAGACGGTGGACAATGACGATCAAAGATATTGAAGACCGAAGATCTGTAAAACCGGAAGCATTGTAATAGGATTGCATTGCATGTTGCATTACCCCTAGGATTGGACCCAGGTCCGTGATTGGCAACCACGGACCGCATAACTCTCGCGATCGATCATCCCAATGTTTATATATGTGATATATAGTTAGTTGAATCCGCATGTTTTAAATATGATTTAAAATATATTGCATGAGACCAAATTTTCAAAAATAAAATCCGTCGTTTTAAATATGATTTAAAACTAATATCAAGATAAATGTTTATTCGATAAACTAAAGGGAATTTAAATTTGTTTAAATTATCCCTACCTTCCATCAACAATGGGTGTACGTCGATGCCACCCGTATACATGGACCGACTCATATTATTGAGGGGGTCATGTATGCCGGAAAGCTGTCCACGCCATTCAAAATTATTGTGAGTCGGATGGAACTCCCTTTAACGTTGGCTCATATTATTGTGGACGTTAAGGGGACCGTCCTTCACGACTCAACATTGATGGGTCATCTTGAAACGTTATAGTAAACGACGTCATATTATTGGGCCCTTACTGAACGTGAGGTGAATACATGGAGGTTGCACCGGTTGCAATCGAAAACTACCTTTTGGTGGTCATTGATGGCTGATATTATTCAGGTCCATGATCGCTTGATTGGGCTCTGTGTACCCACTAAAGAAACATGCTTTCTTGATTTCATTAGAGGGTGGTGAAATCGTTAAAATAGTGGGAGGGTAATTCATAGAACTTAACGACCTTGTTTTATGTCTTAGCGATTATTTTATATAGTTAGTGATGATTGTCTGTTTTCTTTTCAGTATTACTGCTTATATAATGGTTTCGATGAAAAACCCGCTCGCTACTATACTTGATAGCAACAAGTTCACCGGTCTGAACTACCAAGACTGGCTCCGCAACCTCAACCTTGTGTTGGCTTCGGAAAAACTTCTTTATACGATAGAGAAGTGCCCTCCGAAGGAAGCCCCTGCCGATATCAGCCCTGAGGAGTTGGTTACGCTTAAACAATGGTGAGATGACGAGGTTAAAGCTCGATACTATGTGATGGCGTCGATGTCCAATGAAATGCAATGGCGCTTTGAGAAGACAAAGTATGCTGCTGACATACTTTTTCTTCTCAAAGAACTGTACGGGGAGAACTCTCGACATGAGAGGTTCACGGCTGTCAAGGAGCTTATGACGAGCCGCATGCGCGATGGGACTTCGGTCCGCGAGCATGGGGTTCGTATGATTGGGCTCGTTGAAAAGCTGTCGGGCCTTGATATCACACTTTCACATGAGCTGTCTGTGGATGTGCTTCTCCTCTCACTGCCTGCTGCATTCGACCCCTTTTGTGGTCAACTTCAACATGAACAAGCTGGCAGCCACCCTTGAAGAGGTGGTTAACATGCTTGTAGTGTTTGAAGGAACCATAAAGAAGGACAAGCCCGTCCTCCTCTACTTCATTGGGTATCCAAAGAATTCTATTGGATACTACTTGTACTATCCAAACGAAACAAAAGTGTTTGTTTCTAGAAATGCCACCTTTATGGAAAGGGAATTTCTAATCGATAGAAAAGGCAAGATAGTAGATCTCGAAGAGGTTCGAGAACCATCTGAAGTACCAAGTGAGTCTCCCACACCTCCAGAGCCAGTGCCACAAATGGTCGCACCTAGGAGATCTGAAAGGATTCCTAGGGCTCCTGAAAGATATGGTTTCCTCTTTGAAGATGATCAAAGTGATCAAGTTGTTGGATGTGATCCAAGAACTTTCAAGGAGGCAATTTCCGATGCTGATTCTAATTTGTGGCTTGAAGCAATGCAGTCTGAGATTGACTCAATGCATGCGAACCAAGTTTGGACTCTTGTTAATCCTCCCGAAGGAATTGTTCCTATTGGGTGCAAATGGATATACAAGAG